>JAVSCE010018625.1:0-26697 GCA_032199065.1 Smutsia gigantea | reverse complement strand
GGTAACAGTCAAAGACCAGAGGGCAGAGCCTAGGTGTCCCCCATACTCCTTGCTCAGTTCCCTTTTCGCTGTACCACTGTTGTCCTCTAAGATGACTCTCCACCTCAAGCACAGCCAGCCCCTCCTCTTTCCTCCCTCGGCACCCATGGCCCTGCCTGGCATCCTGGCCCTCCAGCAGGCTGCGGTAGGTGGCGATCTCCTGCTCTAGCCGCGTCTTGATGTCCAGCAGCACCTGGTACTCCTGGTTCTGAGCCTCCATCTCACAGCGCAGCTCGCTCAGCTGGGTCTCCAGGCCGCCAATGAGCCCCTGGATCTGCTGCAGCTGTGTGGCATAGCGGCACTCAATCTCCGCCAGCGAGCTCTCCAGGCCAGCTTTCTGGTGAAACAACAGATCATTAGACACCCAGTCAGGCTAGAAAGGAAGCTTCCGAGGGCATGGGGAGCAAGTCAGGACATGTTGAATGGCATGCAGAGAACCCCCTCACATGGGGCTTGGGAACCACAAGATTAACCAGCCCCAGATGGTGGGAAAGGCTGGGCGGGCTGGGGTGGGCTAGGGTGGCATACCATGCTGAGCTGGGACTGCAGCTCCAGCTCCAGGCCCTGCATCGTGCGTCTCAAGTCTGTGATCTCTGTCTTGCTGGTCTCGATCATCTCTGTGTCGGAGGCTACCTCCTTGTTCAGCTCCTCTGTCTGTAGGTCACACACAAGAGAAGTGAGCCCTGTGGGCCTCCTGGGAGACGCAGGGAGCTACAGCGGGGCTGAGAGACCAGGCCCACCTTGCTGAAGAACCATGCCTCAGCATCCCGGCGGTTCTTCTCCGCCATGGCCTCGTACTGCTCCCTCATCTCCCCGAGCACTCGGGTCAGGTCCACACCCGGGGCCGCATCCATCTCCACGTTGACCTGGCCGGCCAGCTGGCTGCTGTACTCCTTCAGCTCCTGCAGGATGGGTGGGACCCACTTAGAGGCAGAGGGCAGAAGAGAGCTGAGAGTCCCACACACCCATCCTAGCTCTGCCTCTAACTCACTACATGGCCTCGGCTCTCCCCTGTACCCACCCAGCCTCTGTTTCCCATTGCACATGAGGAGGCTTGATCACGTAGGTCCCTCGGCTCTGTGGGCCTCTCCTCCTCCCCAGGTCCTACCGAGGAAGGACCTCAAGTCAGAGGGCCCTAGTGTGAGCTCAAGAGGCAATCACGATAGCAGTTCACACTGGCCACCTGGCCTGGCTGTGAATCAGAGAAGGAAAGGGGTCTGGGTGACCAGAGTGAATGTGCCCCTTCCTCTCTCTCTGTTTTGGTGAGGAGGAGGGCATTTCTGAACCACTAAGCTCTTTAGCCAACTATGAGGAAGCACCAGCAGGCCCTCTGCCTCCCACCTGCCCCCAGCCCCTGCCCAGCTCTCACCTCCTCATGGTTCTTCCTCAGGTAAGCCAGCTCCTCATTCAGGCTCTCAATCTGCATCTCCAGGTCAGTCTTGGCCAAGGTCAGCTCGTCCAGCACCCTGCGCAGGCCGTTGATGTCGGACTCCACGCTCTGGCGCAGGGCCAGCTCGTTCTCGTATCTGGAACAAGAGACGGAGCCCAAGGAAGGAAGGGTGAGGGGGCTGGGCCGCTTGAGTTGGAAGAGGGAGAGTAGACCAATAAAAGGGGGCGCAGAAGGGGATGCAGGAGGGCAGAGGGAGGCTGGACACACTTGAGTCTGAAGTCGTCCGCAGCCAGCCTGGCATTGTCAATCTCCAGGATGACCCGGGAGTTGTCTATGGTCGCCACCAGGATCTGCAGGAGACAGGGAGTTGGTGCCTAGAGGACCCCTCCCTGCTGCTCTCCCCACCCTGTGCCCCAGGTCAAACCCATCACTGACAATCTCCCTTCTGATACCAGTGCCAGAAGCCTGCAGGGTCCCAGAGGCAGAGTCCAGCCTCACCTGAAGTGCCTGTCTGGCTTGCCCCCACACCACCCTCCTATCTCCTATCTCCAGGGCATGAACAACCAAGCAGCCAGGACTGGCACTGTGGGAATTGCCTAGCCAGGAGTGGGGCGGGGTGGGTTTCAGAGGGTTCTGACGACAGCTCTCTCAGGGATACTTCACCAGCCTCCCCTGAGAACAGCTCGTGGTCAGTGGCCTCCTAGACACAGACTCGGATCTACAGAACATTCCACAGCCAGTGGGAACCTGGCGGGAAAAACTCAGGAAGGCATTTTACAGCTGAAGAAAGTGGTCCAGGTGGGTGATAGGGTGAGTGAGCAGGTGGCAGAGCCTGTAATGAGTTCCAGGTCTGCCAAGTCCCAGTGGTCCTTTTGGCACTGAGTACTCAGGGCTCTTGAGGCCACCCTCACCATCCTTGCAAAAGAAGCAAAGAAACACTTTTTGCAGAGCCCTGCAGGTTGCATGTAATTGCCCCTGCCTCAGCCCCTACTGGTACTGACCAGATTCCCAGGGTTCCCAGGCCCTGGCAACTCCAGCAGATGTACCGAGCATCTGCACCTGAGAAGCAACCCCCGCATTCCGAGTTTGCCAAGGTGACACACGGACAGTTGTTGCCTGGGCTGGAAAGAATTTCCTCAAGGCAGCAGGACCATTGATGTTAGGGATGTGTGCAGGGCCCCAGCCACCCGCTCCCCTCTCTGACGCCCGAGGACTTACCTTGTCCCGGAGCTCCTCAATGACCTTGTAGTAATGACTATAGTCCCGCTCTGGGCTGGTCGGGCTCTGCCTCTGGTACCAGTCGCAGATCTTCACCTCGAGGTCAGCGTTTGTCTCCTCCAGGGCGTGCACCTTGTCCAGGTAGGAGGCCAGGCGGTCATTGAGGTTCTGCATAGTGATCTTCTCATTGCCAGAGAGGAGGCCGCCATCGCCACCACCAAAGTCACCAAAACACCCCCCAAAACTACTTCCAAGGCCACCTCCAAAGCCACCTCCAAGGCCACCTCTGAAGCCTGCACTGGAACCACTAACAGCCCCTCCACCAAAGGTGCAGCTCATGCTGCCCCCATAGCCCCCTCCTGACCCCAAGGAGACAACCCTAGCAGAAGAAGCCAAGATACTGCGGCTTCCACCCCCACCAGACAGACTGTCCCCACCAAAGCTGCCTCCCCCAGCCAGGAGGGAGCCCATCTGGGTAAAACCACCCCCAAGAGTGGAGGAAGAAGTCTGCAGAAATGTGGTGCTCATGGCCAGGCAGCCAGTGAGTTCTCAGCAAGCATGAGAGACCAGAGATGCTGGCAGAAGGTAGGGGCTGGGCTGAAAGCAGAGGGCTGAGCCTGCCTCCTCCCAGCCTGGAGCTCCTTAAATGCTCTGTGGAGGGTGTTGTGGGACGGTGTCTCCTCCCCCAAAGGGAAGCCAACTCTTGCATTCAGACAGCTGCCTGCACACCTCCTCGGTGTGTCTGGCATGTAGTTTTTCTCTTCGTTCTTTTATTTTTTAATGCAACAAAAGAGATGATTCAGAATGAATGGTGTTTTGCCCCAAGCCATGGTTTTCACACTTGGATTTCAAGTTCATCTCTTCAACACACCAAAAGCAGCAGGGAGCAAATGTGCATCACAGAGCAATTACCAGGCCTCTGCCAGCACAGTTAGAGCAGCTCAGGCCACTCTGTCCTTGGCCAGAATTCTCAGCTGCCACCAGCCCGGGACCCTCACCCGCTGTCAAAGTGGGAATCCACTTTCCATTCCTGCTCTGTGGGTCCCACTCACAGACCCCATGTGTGAGCCTGTAGGGCTCAGAGATAATGGTGGCCTCTAGGGACCAGTGGGCAGCAGCACAAGGAGGAATGCTGTGCCCATGGAGACAAACTGAGGACAGGAGAGGGGTCTTGAGTCAAGTTCCAACTGAAGTAACCGGAGGTGTCAGCATCTGTCATTTCCCTGATGCTGCAACGGCATCTCCTCCAACCCCCTCCTCTCCCCCACCCACAGCCCCACTCCTGCTTGCCCAGGTCCCCATGCCCTAGCCCCAGCATTGGCATGCTCACAAAAGTCAGCAGGCTCAGGGCTGACAAGGGGCTGATTGACAATCCCACTGCCTGCCAGCTGCACATGTCACTGAACCTTCGCTTGCTCCTGGGACACGTTGGGGCAAACCTTTGCAGATAAGACTGGGACACATTCCAGGAAGCCCCTGCCTTCTCCAGGGAGAGGCATGTCGCTGCACAGCAAGGCCAGATTAACCCCACTAGTCCTGTCAAGTGCTGCCGGGCTCGGGGGGGGACTGGACACAGAGGCCTCTGTGTGCTTGAGCATCGTGGGGGGGAAAGGAAGAGGAGGGGCCTGGTGGCAGCCAGAAGATACCTGGGAGACTTTGAAGGCACCACTTCACAGAGCAGGATGCTGAGGCCAGACAGGGGAGTCCAACACTCATGAGAGCCCTTTTCTTTGCCCAGCTCAGGGACGAGCTTTCTGGGGATACCAGATGCCTGTGGGCACTGCCACTTGGAGGTGTGGCCTGGCCCTCTGGCCATGGCCCCAAGGCTTAGGCAGAGCCAGGGTTTGGGGAGGTAAGCAAGACTGAGCTGTAGAGTTAGGCAGATTTCCAGGGCTGCCATGCAGGGAAATGGATGGGGGCTCTGGTGTCCCTCAGGCCTGGGTTCAAATCCTGGCTTTCCCCATCACTGCTTGTGAAACCTCGGATACCTACCTTTAAGTCTCAGTTCCCTAGTGGCAAGGGGTCATTGTCATTATTGCTCTAATAGCAACAATCCCTTACTTCCACTGCACATGTCACGGATTACAAAGCACTTTTGAATCTACCACCTCCTCTAATCTTCAGAACACAGAAAATAATCTCTGCCCCTATTTCAGGAGGAATGAAATTGGGGCTCAGAGAGGGAAAGCAATTCATGTAATCACTTATTAGCACAACTAGTAAAGGGCATCTCCAGGACTCAGAGGGGTCCTCTGACCCCCACTTAAATGAGGGACAGAGCCCAGATTGCTCATCTGAGCTGGGGCAGTGGGAGAGGGACTGCAGGCCTGGGTGGGGTGGGCTTCTCCTTACCCAGCACCACAGTGAGCCTGCCTCTGAGTGCAGGGCCCAGACAGCGTGGTATATTGTCTCATGGGTGGGAGGATACTGTCTTTTCCTCTGAAATAAAATTAATCAAACTCAGATCAGCCATAGCTCATTAAAGCCTCTGTAGACATTAAGGCCCCAGCAACTAACACAGGAAAAATTATGTGCTATCGCCCCAGGGCGAGGGAAGGCTGGACCCCAGCCAGCCCCATTTCTGCACCCTAAGCCCCCTCCAGCAGCCCCTCAAGGTGGCTTTTCCTCCACTCCCAGGCCCATGCCAGGGAGCTGCCCCAGTCGCAAGTCTCTGATTTCAGTCCAAACGGCTCCTGTGAGCTCCAAGTCTGGGCAGGGCCTGGGGCCCCTGCTCATTAGCACCAGGCTGGGCAAGGGTGGAGATCAAGCTCCATTTGGCCCCGGCCCAGGCTGCATCCCTCGGCCCTGCCCCAGGCAGCCCTCCCAGCTTCTGTGCCAGTTTCTGTCCTTTGCCCACTGCACACAGACAGGCCGTCTCCAGAGCCAGGCCTTCCCTCCTTGGGATGGGACTTTGCAGCCTAGGGCTGGACCTCACCTGTCCGAGCCAGGTTCCTGAATTAAATTGGGCAATTTTTCTACTTATATGAGGTACTTAGAGGAGGCAACATGGCAAAGACAGAACGTGTAATTGCGGCTGCCAGGGGCTGGGTTTGGGGTGGGAGAGAATGAGGTGTCACTGACGAAATGGGTATAGAATTTCAGTTTTACAAGGTGAAAGAGTTGTGAGGATGCGTGCTAAGGGAGGTCGCACAGCCATGTGAAGCACTTAATGCTGCTGAACTGTGTATTTCAAACGGTTAAGATGGTGTGTTTTACCACAATCGAAGAAAAAAAAAGCTGGGTCATTACCACTGATCCCAGCTACAGGGCTACAGTGAGCGTTTGATGGCACATGGAGGGCCAGGATGTCTCCATAAATGTTAGAATCCACCTTCACATCCCCTGCTCCCCAGGAAGATGCTAGGGACAAAGAAAGCCTGGAGAACTCCTCTCTCTCCTTTATTAAGTATATGACTTTGGGTAATCATCCTCCTCTTTCTGGGCCTCAGTCTACCAATCAGGAAAATGGAAATAACTCCTGCCCAGTCTGACTCCGCAGATGGAGCAAAATGACTGACAGGAAATGGTTTGCAAACTGAAGTGGTCCTAATGACCAGCAGGGGTGGAAAGACCCTGCCCCCCAAGTCCCCTCCCCACAATTCCCCCCTTCCTCCCTCTTCTATATCCCAGCCACTTTTGCCAACAAAGTACCCTAGTTTTAGTTCCCAGACTGAGAGAAAAGTGGCCCCGCTCTTGCCCCCCACTACACACACACACACACACACACACACATACACAAAGGAGGGCTTCATTCCTGACACCCAGACCTGCAACCCAGTCGCCTGCCCCACCTGTGTGGGCCCCCACCCCGCCCCACAGCCACATTCCTGGGGCTCTAGGACACCGGGGAGGGTTTCAGCTGTGACAACAGAGGCTTTCATGAACAGGGGAGAAATATCTCTGGGCAGTCCCAGCCTGGGAGTGGGGCCAAGCCTTTGAAAGTTAAGTGGGAGAGGGGACCTGTGAGTGCTGGAGGCCAGAGAACAGCTAGGGAGGTGGTAGAAAGAGCTCCTGGCCTGAGGAGAGCGAGCTAGGCTCCGGGGTCACCAGCATGACTTGGAGAGAGATAATGAACCTCTAAGACCCACAGGAAAATGGCTGCAAGAGCACCTCCTTCTGGATTACTAGCATGGGGTGTGACAGGGCCCCAGCCCTCCTTAGCACAGTGCTGGGCACACAGAGCAGCATTCAATCCCTGCCCCTATGGGAGAACTCCTGGGGTCTTCTCAACCCTCCCTCACAGGGTCAGCCGACTGTCACAGACAGATCCATGGGGCCTGAACAGACCCAATCAGCCTGAACCTCTTGTGGAGGTGGGGGAGGGGGGCCCTTCTTATTTACTTTTACTTGGCCTCAGTTCTTGGCAGCTGAGCTATAAACCACAGGGGCAGGACCATACCCTCCCAAGGGCAGAGTTGTACCAGGAAACTGGGACTTGTGTTCCTCCCAGTACTGGCCTCAGGCAAACCAGGTTGGGGGTCTGTGTGGGAGGTCAGAGTCACTGCTGGGTCCCATTCCAGGCTCAGGGCCCAGGTCTGGGCTAGTGGGTGTAAGGGGCTTATGCGGGGCTGCCCAAGAATGGATGAATGTGTTAGTGCGTGCATATGCAGGCACACGCTGACAGGTACACCCTCTCCAGCCGTGCTCTGAGTGGGATGCCCACCTCCCCCATCTCAGACGCTGATCCCAAAGCCTGTTTTTCCTTCAGTTAGGTGGAGAACTATGTCAGGAAGAATTGTCCCAGGGGATCCCAGTCCTTGGCCGACATGAAGCAAGACTGGAATGTACTGAGGACCTGGCACAAGGGGCATCGATCTGAGGAGACAGGGGCACAGGGATGGCTCTGTGAGCCGAAAATCAGGAAACCCAGATTCTGGTCCTGGTTCTGCTGTGTAGTTGCTGTGTGACATTGGACTAGTTGCTTAATCTCTCTGAGCCTGTTTCCTGATCTGTAAGACGCAATTCATACTACTTTTTAGGGCTATTTGATTAAATGGTACATAGTAGATGCTCAGTGACCATTAACTTCAAACACATAAACATACATCAACCCTTGGGGGAAGAAAGTAGAAAGAAAACTAAATCTGGCAGCAAAGCAAGTTTCAAATCCCACCTCTGCCATGTGTTAGAACCGTGACATACACAATAAACCACTTCACCTCTCTGACCCTTAGTTTACTCCTCTGTAAAATGGGAGCCGTGCTTATTTCACAAGCTCATTTTAAGGAACAGGGTAGATAAATGAAAACTTCAGCAAGCGGGAATTACCATAATGGTTGGAGTTAGTGAGCACCCTCCCTTCCCTACCTGGGAGAGTGGACTCTGGTCCAAATAAAACTTAAACAAGGCCAAGGCCTGGCCCATTTCCATAGGCTGAAATAACAGACCCAACGCCCTTCCTCCCTTAAGCCATAAACTTTTATTGGCAGGTCAAGGAGAGAGCCCAGAGCAACGGCCCCCCCCCCACCAGGGGAATCCCTCTGCAGAAGGGCAGGAAACCCAGGAGGCTGCCGGATTCAGAAGGCCTTGGGGATGGACAGGTTGCTGTAGCGGGCGTCCTGGCCCTCCAGCAGGCTGTGGTAGGTGGCGATCTCCTGCTCCAGCCGCGACTTGATGTCCATGAGCTGCTGGTACTCCTGGTTCTGCCGCTCGGTGTCAGCACGCACGTCACTCAGCTGGGCTTCGATGCCGCTGATAAGCACCTGGATCTGTGCCAGCTGGGCTCCAAAACGGGCCTCTGTTTCTGCCAGCGTGCCTTCCAGGGCGGCTTTCTGAGGGCAGGGAAAGGGAGGGCAACTCAGCAGAGACTGGCTGCCAGCAGGGCATGGGCACAGCCACTACCCAGGCTGCCTGAGGCTGCAAGAGCTCCAGTGTGCATCTCACAAGGTGGGGGACACATACCGTGCTGAGCTGAGACTGCAGCTCAAGCTCTAGACCATGGAGGATGCGCCGCAGGTTGGTAACCTCAGTCTCACTGATCTGCAGTTGCTCTGTGTGGCCAGCAACCTCCCGGTCCAGCTCCTCCATCTGGAATAAGAGGAGGTAGACTGGTTAAGCACCGAGGCAGACCTTGACCTGGGAACATCATGCCCTCTTTCTCCTTGTCACCTCCCCAAAGGGTGCCTGCTTCCCACTCCATACCTGGCTGGTGAACCAGGCTTCAGCATCCTTCCGGTTCTTCTCAGCCATGACTTCATATTGGCTTCTCATGTCGCTCAGAATCTTGGCTAAGTCAACACCCGGAGTGGAATCCACCTCCACACTGACCTGGCCACCCACCTGGCCCTTCAGAGTGCTGATTTCCTGGAAAGAAACAGCAGAGACAGACAGGTCAGGCCCAGAGCCTGCTGGGCCTGGACCCGGCCACTCCCCTGGCTCCCCAGGCCAGAGGGGGCTGAATTTCAGGTGCAGACCTAGGAGCCACCACTGGAGTACTGACTGTGCTGCCGCCATCTTCTGCTGGAGCCCTGGGAGCCCTGCCCCATACCCAGGCCATGCTGAGGGTGCTATAGGATGGCCACGGCACAGGATACAGGATAAAAAAGCGTTCTGGGAAGCTAGGGTGGGAAGGGTGGAAGTCCAGCTTGAAACCCACCTCCTCATGGTTCTTCTTCAGATAGGCCAGCTCCTCCTTCAGGCCTTCAATCTGCATCTCCAGGTCAGTCCTGGCCAGGGTCAGCTCGTCCAGCACCCTGCGCAGGCCATTGATATCGGCCTCCACGCTCTGACGCAGGGCCAGCTCCGTCTCAAATCTTTCAGAGGAAAGAACTCTAGTCAGGCCAGCATTTGTTCTGCACCTCTGAAGACTTCCCCCATCTCCCACAGGGTTCAGGAGTCCAAAGTGGGGGTTGATTCAGGCCAACGGGGATGGGTGAGGGCAGTCCAGTCCCCCCACTGCACTGAGCCCCAAAAGGATCTGGAATTGCACCCCCTATTCCCTACCCTGGCTTCTGCAGCCCTCCAGGGCAGAGACTTACTTGGTTCGGAAATCATCTGCAGCCAGGCGGGCATTGTCAATCTGCAGGACAATCTTGGAGTTCTCAACAGTGGCACCAAGAATCTGGGAGACAGAAGGCAGAAGGTTGGCACCAGTTCAGCATAGGTACTGCCCACCCACCACTTTCTTCCCAGAAGAGAGAGGGGAGCAAATGACTATGCCCCTAAGCCTTAGAGACCAAAGCCCCAGCCACCTCTTGGCTGCCCAGTGGCCTGCTTTCTGGGAGGCCTTGGAAACTGTTTATGACCAGGAGCTGCACAGGAGAAACTACTACAGGGAAGCTGAGCAGGGCTTGGGGACTGGGGGAGAGGACGGGGAGACGGGAGGGCTCTGAGACCTGTGCCTAGGGAAATTAAATGGCCTTAAGGCAGGTAGGTTCTAACGATCTGCAAACCAGATGCAGGGAAATGGAGGGTATCTTTGTCTACACCCCCCACTCAAGCCCATTCTGCCTCAGGGAAACTGTTTCCATTTGCTGAGCATCTATTATGTGCCAGGCACTTTGCACTTCATCTTTCATTCCAGGTCTGTGGGTACATGTATTTTACAGAGGTGGGAACTGAAGTTCAAGATTCGTTGTCCAAGTTCACCCCAATCTGAGGTCCCTCTGCGGTGGGGGCGTATTCATACCACCGATTAAGGCACGTGGGTTTGGCATTTTTCAAAGGGCAGATCTGGACTCATTAGTCATTGTACTGGGTGGTGATTTGCACTGTTTTTTAATGAAACAGACCAGAATATAAAATATCAGAAGGCACTGCCCACAGTAAATTGTTTCAGGAAACTTTTGCTTCTATTTTGTGTATGTCGGTGTGAGAGAGACAGAATGTGTGAGGGTACACAGCAAAATGTATTTCTTATCCTAGGTCACAATTTTCAGTGTGAAAGGGGTATCATAGTGGTAGTTTACATCTCTAGCTCTCCCTCCTTGTGTACCCACACCACCCACCCCAGGCACCAATCTGTGCCCCCGGGTCCCCAGCACCATGCCAGGCACATGGTGGTGGTGCAGGGAGCTGCAAGTTTGGACACCCAGCATGTGGGGCGACTAAATGTCCCCCTAACTTCTGATACATTTCTTCAGGACTAAGCTCCGAGCTTTCCACCGAAGGCGGCGACCGAGCCCCACCCTACATGCCCCTTAGGGCCTCCCTGTAAGCCCAGTGGCTCAGTCACGCCACCCCGCCCCCACCCCCTACTGCATCTGATCTTTTCGACAGAGGTCGTCAGAAACAAAGGACCCCCGGGGTCTCTGCATACGTCCCTCCTTAACGGTCAGGGGCCACAGCTGACCTCTCTGTTCTTCCTCTAGCTCCTCTTAAGGCCCGTGTGACTCCCTGGGCAGGGAAGGAGAGGCTTCACCCTGAGCGTGATGAAAACCAGACCTGCCCCGCCAAAGAAAAGGAATGCTGAGGGGCCCGCGCTGGGGGCAGCTGGGGGCAGGTGGGGGCAGGTCTGGCCGGAGGAGAACCAGACTCCTCCCAGGCCAAACTCTTGTATTTCCCTGCTGCGATCGCGGCCTCTGACCTACACCTCCGGGCAGCCCACGCCGTGTCCCATCCCCTCCCACTTCTTTGCACCCTCTTTTCCCGGTCTCCCCGCCCTGCAACCCCGCCCCCGCCACTTGCCCCACCTACTTACCCTCCCCCTTCCCGCCACCCCTGCCTCCACTTCCTGCCCCATTGTCCTGCCCAGCTCACCTGCCCCCTCTCTCTGCCATATCCCGCGGCCCCACCCACGTCCTAACGGGCTCGCTCCCGCCCCGCCTGCAGGTGGCCCAGGCGCCGGCCGCCCCCGCCTCCGGCCTCGCCCGGCCCGCAGAGCTGGGTTTCCGCGGCAGGTGCACTTCCCGCGGCCAGGCCGCCGCCCACCTTGTCCCGCAGGTCCTCGATGGTCTTGAAGTAGTGAGTGTAGTCGCGGGAGGGCCCGGGCCCCTGCTTCTGGTACCAGTCGCGGATCTTCACCTCCAGGTCCCCGTTGGCCTCCTCCAGGGCGCGCACCTTGTCCAAGTAGGAGGCCAGGCGGTCGTTGAGGTTCTGCATGGTGAGCTTCTCGTTGCCCGCCAGCAGCCCATCGGACTTGGCCAGCGCCCCCGCAAGGCCCAAGCCGAAGCCGCCGCCCAAGCCGCCGGAGGAGGACGAGGACACGAAGCGAGCGGAGGACACGGACACGCCGCGGCCGCCCGAGCCCCCATGGATGCTGGGTGCGCGGAAGGTGCCTCCCACTCCGAAGCGCAGGGAGCCGCCGCCCTGACCCCCGAAGGACGAGGTGGCCGACGACTGGCGGTAGCTGTAGGAAGTCATGGCGAAGGACGCGGGAGACACTGGTCAGAGGAGCTGCGGTCGGCAGGAGGAGTGGCGAGGCCCTCACCTGGCGCCTTTTAAGCCCGGGGCGGGTGAGGAGAGAGGGAGGGAGATGGCGTCGGGGCTGATATCTGAGCACCGAGGAATTTGCAGGCTCCTGAGAGCAAATACGGGCGCTCTCCCCATTGGTCAGTTGCTGGCGGCTCTGCCTCCAACTCTTCCCTCCCAGGGGCCAGAGGTTCGGCCCTACCAGAGCTGCCCCAGCCCAGCCCACTCCGGAGCCCCACCACACCCTCCTGTCGCACCCATCCCTATCTTCACCCCATCATGACACCCCCAACTCACATTCTGCCCCTCTCCCACGAGGATCACCCCGAGTTCGACACCTCTAGGGAATTACTGCCCCTCTGAGAGTACACTCCTGTACTCTGTCCTCCCGCAGTGACTCTACTCAGTCCCCCTCTGGAATCATGTTCTAAGCCCCTTCCGTGTGATCATAACACCCCGCCAAGGTACATTCACCAGATTCCTACACCCCACTCCAAATTACAACCTCTCAGAATCCACCCCTGGGGGATCATCCGCACCCTAACTCTGCCTCAGCTGAGGGTGCTCTGGGCTGAATGTGTTGGTCTGAGACAAAACTGCTCCACCCTGCTGGGGCTGTACAAAGCCATAGTGAACAATGGCTTCCTGCAACAGCTGCCAGGAGTGGCTCGCAGCTGGACAGCACCTTCACAACTCCAGTCTCAGACCTGACCGCCCCCACCCCCAGGGGCTGATGGGAAGTGGGGCCACTGGTGACCTACCCCCCACGGGGACAACCCCCTACCCCTCCAGCCCACAAAGCATGCATTCATTCAACACAGATTTATTGAAATGCTTTAACAGTTCCATGATAGGCAAGCTGAGCCTGAGAGAGGCAGGTAACTTGCCCATAAGACATTTAGCATCTGCCACCCAGAGACAAAAATGGGATGGAATCCCTTCTTGTGAGTTTCTGGAAGGAAGGGGTCAGAGGCTGAATCCTGGTGCCTAATAGTCCTGTCCTTGTACGTGGGTGAATGAATGAACTGCTAGGGTCAGCTCTGAGGAGGGGCCCACGCACGAAATGAAAAGTTTGGGTTATCATGGAAGGACTCTCCTCTCCACACACAGCCCCCAGTCACTTTTTTTTATCACTTTGGAGGCCCAGGCCCCCTGCCAGACACTGCAGGACACTGCAGCCACCTCACTCCAGTTCCTGTCACCAGGAGCCCCACTCCTCTTTAGAATTATCCCCATGGTTCCTTCCTCTCCTCACATCAGAGCAGTCCTGGTCTCCGGACAAAGGCCCTGTGCCCTTTTAAATGGGTATTAGGGAGATGGGCCAGCCTCCAGGTCTCAGCTGCCCCTGTGAAATCTCAGCCCTCCTCTCTGCATATTATCACCTGGGTCACCTGTGGCTAAGGAAGACTTACCCCCAGGTTCAGGAACCAGTCCCCAGTAAACTGTTTTCCAGCCATCAACCTATCCAGGAACTGGGGAAACAACTCCTACACACACCCAACCCCAGGAGCAGCCCTGAGCTACCAAGGACTGCCAGCCTGAGGCTGTTTCAACTAGTGAATCAGACCTGCAAGTGAGTCTGAAGCCCTACGGGGAAAGAAGGCAAGACCCAGAGCTGGCTAGAAACCAGGGTGTGGCTGGGCCTTCACAAAGGCTGTAGCCACCAGGGCAGGTCTGGTGTGAGTCACTGTTCTTTTGGCCCTGAGAAAGAGGCCTGCTCCTTTGCGGGGAAGGGGGAGATCAGCCAGATAGTTGCTACGCACTCCAAGTCCCTACAAGCCCCTGAATTGATTTTTCTGGCCTGACAGGAAGATTTGGGAAGGGACTTGTATTTGGAAACAAAGAATCAGACCAACAGGTTAATCACCCCAAAGATTAAGGGTTTATGGGCATACTAAACTTCAGAGGAGCTCAGAGTCCCAGCCCCCTGACCCAGGGCTATCATCATGAGAACAACTGACTGCAGGGTAGTACAGCTTACAGAGCCTTTTCAGATCTTACTGGATCCTCTCACAGCACCTCCCCCCACCCTACCCCGACTCCTGTGGAAAAGATGTTCTTATCTCCCCCTTACAAATGAGGAAACAGAGTCTCCAAGGAGGGGGCAGCGACTTGTGGAAGGTCCACAGCCAGGAATGTCAGATTCTCACTTCCAGCCTCTTAAACCTCAGCCCCGTGGCCTGAGTTCTTGAGTGTGACAGAGGCTTTGCTCTCCCTCCCAAGGAAGCCCTTACTCCTTTGGGTCCCTTCCCCTCAAATCTTATGCCAGCTGCAAGGGCCATCAATCCCAGACTGAACTGCAGGCCAGAGTCAAAAGAATCCCCTGCTCTTGCTCTCTGGCCAGAATAATGCCTAGCACCTTCCACCATGACCACTTCTCTGGTACACCAGGAACTCAGGAGAGCCTTCTGTACAGGCTCCCCTCCCAGAGGTGGAACCGAGGGGTCAAGCTGCTGTCCCCTTTCCATAAAGAGACCACCTATAACCAGGAGTCTCTGATCTGCATCTGGCTGCATAGGGACAGAGCGTGGCCAGGGCAGCTCCAGGCTAGGGGCCCTCAGTCTGCAGGAGAGGGGCACACAGGGTCAGCAATGACAATGAAGGGAAGGTTAGAGCATGAAGGGATCTCATCAAGGAGCCAGCCCAGTCTCCCCACAGCTCATTTCTGCAGAGCCCAGCACCATGAGATCCCTGTTAAAAGGCAGCCTGCTTGTCCTGACTTCCTTTTGAGATTCACAATGCGTGGTTTGAAAGGTTCCAAAAACCTCAGTCCCTCACTTCTGAAACAGAGATAACAATAACAACAACCTAGTTTGTGGGGTTTGGTTTCAAGGGTTAAGTGAGACTGTGTTTATAAAGGGTATCTAACAAATAGTAAGCACTCAAACAATGTTATTATTTTATTATATTTTAAGTATATATTTTGTTATGTTCATTATGTTTATTATATAATTTAATAATTATATAATCATAATTTGCTATATATAATCTAATGCTAATTTAATTTAAAATAGCATTATATAAAAAATACTTACCATTGTAATTACTGTATATTAGTATTATATATTATCATTATAAGTATTAGCATATTTTATTATTATAAATCTTATTATTTAACTTTGTTTAACCAACATGTCTCAGATATACTGGACCATTGAATCTTTTGTCAGGTAATGCCTAGTAATAATCCATGTATCACAGGAAAAGCCAGTCCAGTCCAAGGATCAACTGAGGCTCAGAAAGGTTAACAGCTTGACCAAGGTCACATAAGTAAGCCGCGGACCCAGGATTCAAGCCCACATCTTTAACTCCCTAAAGCCACTGTCCCAACCCCCAGAGCTGTCCCTCCTCTCACAGGATGGGGGTCAAGTTAAGTTACCTTCTTCCACTGGCCTGGAAAAAGAGTCATCAGGTTGGGAAAGGCATAGTGTCACCTGTTGAGGTCCTAACTTGTCCTCCTTGCTCTGATACACAGTTATTTATTTGGTCAGTGGATCATTCAAGCAAGAGTCAAAGTTCAGCCTAGCAGAGGAGGTAGACTCATGCACAAGGAGAGAAAAGTAAAAGTGTGCAAGACTACACAAACTCGCTGGTCATATAAATTGGTAACCCTCACCTAGACACCGTCCCTTCCCCAGAGGCCATCAGAGTGAGATGTTCAAATACTTTTTCACCTGCTCCTCCACTCAGTAAACATATATCAAGCGCTGTTCCCCATTTGCCAGGCCTGATGCTAGGTGCTAGGATACAGAAGTAAGTACAAGCTTCCACTGCCTCTAAGAGGCTGAAGGTCTGGCAGGGGATTATATGGATGAAATATCATAGACTGAATACCCACAATAATTTTTGCTCCTTCCTAAAACCTTGTTAAGATGACAGATAAGGAATATTTAGAGAGAATAACAGAAGAGACAACAGAAGATGAGAAATGTCCGTAAAAATGTTGAAGCTTGAACATGGCAACTAACAGTAGACAAGAGGAAGCTGAGCTCTAAGGCATGGGAGCGTAGGGAGGGGGCAGAGGACAGGAGGCAGGAGGCCCACGAGAAGTAAGCAGATTCAAGATGACTGAGTTCTATGTGTACATATGAATTGCACATAAGCACATAGATAAGGAAATACACCAGAGTGACAATGGAATTTCCTTGGAGAGAAGCTGATTTAAGTATAGTAGTCAAGGAGAACCCATGCTTATCTCTGCTGTTCTAATTTTTACAACAAGAATGTATTTATGTGTTACTTGTTAATTAAGAATCAGTAATTTCTTAAGAAACACTATATGGTGGCAATTTAGAACTGTCTGCATTTAATATAGTAAATACCTCTTCTCCTCCCAGCACATGCCCCTGGCGTCTTTGTCCCACTCACACATGCTGACACTCTAGTCTTGAACTGGGAAAGGAAAGAGGAAGTTTTGGAAGGGAAACAGCAGATGTGGGGAGAAGAGAGCCCCCAAAAAAGGTTTCTAGGCTGCCATCACCACCCCTAGACCCTTTGTTTGCACTGGTTTTCTCTCCTTATGAAGCAAAGGGGGTGAGAAGGGAAGAGAAGGTGGCAGAACTTTCAAGAAGGACTTGGGAAGAGTCTGGGTGCAAGACGCTCCTTCAGGCCCCCTGACTTGGATCTGGGGGAGAGCCCACCTGCTCTGGTTCCCCAAAGTTCACGTATGTGGGGTCCTCAGGCTGGCCCCGGAGGCTGGCCCTGGGTGGGCAGTGGGCTGGAGCTGGAGGGCAGCCAGCAGCCACCTGCTCAGCACGTGGGAGGCATTCCCCTGGGGACATTTTTAAGGGATTTCTAGGGGTGCATGGAGTAACCATGTATGCGGACCACCATCCTAGAACTACTGAACCAACAGGCATTTGGGCCTCAAACAAATCAGTATAATCTGTGCTGGTGCTGGGAATTGCATCTGCACAGGAGCAAGTAGGGCAGAAGGGGAGTGTTCACTTCTGCCTGGAGCAGAGAGAGGTTTCATGGAAGGCATGACCCTGACAGAAGGCTGAAAGATCAGTAGATGTTTACCTGACGGAAGCAGAGAGAACTGGGGCCTGGAAGAGTAGATAACTGGTGTCAGCTTGGGGCCCACTGGTAATGCAGTAGGTACGGTTGGGCGTGTGGGGGAGGGGCCAGGCCCAGGGAAGAGGTCAGCGGGGAGGGGGTGCTGTAAGCTCAGCCAAGGAGTGGACTTTATCCTGAAGACAGTGGAAAGTTATTTTAATCAGGGCAGCGTTGTGGTCAAATGTGTATTTTAGAAACTGCCATTGGTTCCCTGTGGTGAATGAGTGGGTGGGAAAAGTGAGATAGGCAGGGCCTGAGGAGGGAGACCAGTGTAGGGGCTGCTGGCTGAATTCAGCCCTAATAGTGAGGATAGAGGGAAAAGGACAGAGACAAGAAGTACTGGCCACACTGAGCAGCTCAAGGCCTGGCTCAGGCCAGCTGGGTGGTGTCATGGGGACCTAAGCCAGCAGCAGGAGCTGGAGCTGGGCCCCCAGCCTGGGTACGCTAGCTGCCTCTCTGGTGGCTTCCCACAGTTGGGAACCTAGGAAAGGTGCAGCAGGAAGGGAGGGTCAGGATGGCCCCTGGGGTTCCTCCTCCAGTCTCGAGGGGAGGGAAAACCAGCCTGGCCAGAATCAGGGCCAGCCACCGACCCGGGAGGGAGGAGCACCGGCTAGGGAACTGCTTCTTGGTCAGCTCCCCCCCTAGGTGCCACATTCCACAGCCCAGGAAGAAGACGGGCCTCTCCCGCCCCCACTGCCCCTCCCGAAGTGCCTTAGTGACCAGGCTCAGGCTCCTCTCCACACAGGGAGGGGTCTGGCTAGCCACTTAGCCAGGGGGCCTTCTCTCTGCCTCTGCCATGACCCCGGGCTATTTGGGCCCCATTTGGAGGCCTGTGTCCAGCCTCAGCCTATATTTCTTGGGCTGGCACACGTGGCAGCCATGGGGCTGGCACACGTGGCAGCCATGGAACTGTCTGGGAACTGAAATTGTCTTCCTTGAAATCATGTGTGGCTCCTGGACATACACTATCTCAGCAGTCTCACTGAATACCTACTGTGTGCCAGAGACTGACAGGTGGCCAGGAGGGCCGCATCCCTTTCCTCCAGGAGGGACCAGGCTCTTCCACCATCTTGGAGCATCTCCCTCCTCTCCTGCCTCCTCCATTTCCCTGGATGCATCTAACTCCTGTCCCTTTTGAACCCAAGCATCAGCTTGGGCATCACCTCCTCTGGGATGTCCTCCATGATCCACTCAGACTAGTTTTTCCCACTCCCCCTGGACTCACCCCATCACATGCCACAGCTGTGTTTCCCCAGCTAGGCTTTGAGCGTCACCACTGCATCTATCCCCAGGGCCAACTCCAGCACAAGTAAGTGCTTAGTAATTATTTGCTGGAAAAGAGGAAGAAAAGGGAAAAGCCCTTTTCTTTTTTCATTCAACCAACAACAGATATGGACTATCCTCTATGTGCCAGGCAACTTCTAGACTCTGGGCTGCTAGAACAAAATGGTTAAAAACTCCCTGCCCTCCTGAGCTTCCTAGGAGTGAGGGGTGTGTGGGAAGAAGTGAAGCAGGGAAGTGGTGAAGGACAACCAGTGGGGAAAGGCCAGTGAAGGAGGCCCAGGGAAGGCCCCTGAGGTAGCACTCAGACAGCGATCTGGATGAGGCAAAGGGAGCCTTTAGGTCCCTGGGGGACCCAGACAGAAACCACAACTCTGAGGAAGAAGGAGCTTGGTGTGTTCTGGGGACACCCAGCAGCCCCGTGGCTGAGAGCCTTACACCAGGGGAGGGGCGTGCAGGAGAGGAGGTCTGGTCGGAGCACCAGGGTCTGTAGTCTTACTAGGGAGTGAGGCTTTATTCTGAGAGTAATGGGGCTTTGAACAGAGGCTCACTGGGATGCTACTGGCTACTCTCTGCAGAATAGGCTGGCGGCCAAGGGTGGGAGCTGGAGCTCTGGTAAGAGGCTCTTATAAAGCCCAGATGAGATGCTGGGGGCTCAGGGAAGACGTGAGAGTGCTTGGTGAGAAGTGGTGTGTTCTGAAGGCAGAGCCAGCAGGTCAAGCTGATGGATTCATGGATTCACAAGAGAAGGCAAAGAATCTAGGGTGTCTCCTAGCTGGAGGTCTGAGCCTGGCATCTCACTGCAGTCAGAGGGCTGGGCTGGGCCTGTGGCTGATCTGCCCCCGCTCCAGGACAGTGGTCAGCCCTGGGCTCATGACTCCATCTGCTTTGGAAGAAATCCTGGCAGAATGAGGCCCTTATTGGGGTCACTCATCCAGAACTCACTGTGCCCATGTCTGCCTGTACCAGTGTCCACCAAGGAGGGAGGGACAGACAAGGGCTGTGTGCACCCAGGCCTGCCCTCAGGGGCCCACAGCTGGGGTGGGGAGGAGGAAGGTGGTTTCTGAACAGAACCTGAATTCTCCAAATGTTCACAAAGCAACAGTGAATGTGTATCACCTCTATAGTTGGGGATGGAAAGTCTTCATATATTTTCAATTCTGACTTGTCCCAGCTCCACTGGCTTCAAGCTGGCAAGTGGCCCACAGACGTGGGGGAGGGATGGTCAGGTTAGCCGAGTTTCTGGAAAAGCTGCTTCTTCTCCAGAGGTGGGGGTGGGGAGCACATTCTTGAGAGCGGCTGGAATTCAGAGCTGCTCTGGACACAGAGTGCTGAGACCTGGCCCCTCGGGCTCCTCCTGGCTCTGGCCGGCTACAGGATAAACATCCATCAGGCAGAAAACACAAAGAATCCCGCCCAAGGTGGGCTGCCAGAAGCTGGGAACACCAGGAGTGCCCCAGGGCCTGGGGGCTGATGGGGGAGATGCCCTTTTCCTACAGAAAGAGCAGCTGAGACCCCACTCTGTGCCAGGGGCCTGGTACCCAAGGGGCATTTTGATCAGTGGACAGTCAATTGGAAGGGAATACACACAGCACACCAGACACACACATACACACACACACACACACACATACACAGAGCCTTAACAGAGGACAAAAAACCTCACTGGCTCCCTAGGGCACTTCATTGCCATTCTAGGCAGGACCTATCAGATGTCAGCCCAAGCCCCTGCCAGGGTGCCCAAGCGCCAGCTGGGGGCCTCCCAGTCAGGCCGGCACCAAGCAGGGGTGCAGAATCATCTATGGACCCACAGTGCCAGGAAGCCCCCTGGCCCTCCCAGCCTGAGCCCCAGCCCCCCTCCAGTGGAATGTGCAGTTTGGGGAGGAGGCATTTCCTCTGCAGGCCTTGACTGGGATTAGAGTGGGAGCCTGGAGGCCAGATCATCAACCAAAGACAACAGTCCTAGCTCAGTAAACACACAGATAGGGCCCCAGCACACCGAAACTAAACCAGCACCTTTAGATAAAGAGGTCTGTATGTGGGGTTTCAGAAGGAGGGGTTTGAGCTCGGAGAGTCAGGGGGAGGCATCAGGAACCCACAATTTGCCATTCCTGCCAGGCCCATTTCACCTTGTCCTCACCCTCATCTCAACCACTAATAAACATATTAATCATCTACTATAAACCTAGCAAGGCAGATCAGACGAAACTCCTACAGTGGCATGATGAGGGTAGACACCACCTTGCCCAGGTTCTAAGCCCAGCCTGCAGTGCCTTCAGCAGAGAGCAGCTAAACAGGCCTGCTGCTGACCCCTGACACTCAGTCACACACCCTGGCACATACACACTTGCGCACACCCTCTCCACACTCATCACCACACACTCTCATGCTCACACATACACACATGTGCACACCCTTTACCCAAAGCAGCTTCTGCCTCACTGCAGGTACACACCCAGCTTTCTGCAGGATCTTGCTTGAACAGAGGGGTTTCCCTCTTTTTAAATAAAGCTCAATAACTGGTGCTTTACCCCAACTCTGTCAGATTGTATATCAGAAAACCAAGACAGGAGAGGGAACACAGACTGCCTGAGGTCACACAGCTGGTTTCCTGCTCAACTGAGAACAGCAGGCAGGTGCCCTGGATTCAGGCCATCTACCCCCAGGAGAAGATCTGAGCTCATGGAAGAGAAAAAGGTAAACATTACAGGTTCCTGGCCAGAGCAGGTGGCAGGCCAGGGCTGGAGGAGGGACACAGAACTGAGGGCTGCTGGAACTCAGGGTAGGAGAGCACCCTGAGGGAGGCCTGGAGTGAGCAGGGAGGGCCTCCTGGGGGAGGGGGACCTTGGCAGAACCCAGGGCGAGCTGCAGTAAGTGGAGAGGGATGAGGACATGGAGGCAGCAGATGGGTAGAAAGTTCCAGTAACAAAGGGTCCTGTGAAAACAGTCTAAGTATTGACCCTTACTCTGTTTACATCACAAAACTTGCTTGCTTAAATTGATTAACTTGTTTAAATTACCAAAGCTCCCCTATGCTGTACAGACTGTCACAGATAGCAACATTCCCATTTTACTGACTAGGAAACTGAGGGCAACTTGCTTAAGCTTAAAGTTTGATCTAAAAATAAAATTAAAAAAACAGAGCATGGATTTGAAGCCAGGAAGCAAGCCTGGCTCTGTGCTTGGTTGTCTAACGTCTGTGCCAAAAGAGGACCAGGGAAGTAAAGGCTGCAGAGCAGGCTAGACTCAGACAAGGAAGGGTCTTGCAGGGAAGGCCACTGGATTTGACATTTTTTTCCTACAGAAACCAACGACAGTTTTTGAGTCAGGAGGTGACATGTGCAAGGTGTCAGATGAGTCAGCCAGCCAGAGCGGGGGTGACCTGAAGCTGGGAACACAGTGCTGTTGTCCCAGCTGGGTATCCCAGAGCCCCCTCCGTTCCTTCTCTCTGACGGCCCCCTCCCCACAAACCCAGCCTTATCGCCTCAAGACCAAACGCCGCAGCGCCTCCCTCAGAGCCGCCCGCCAGGGCCTCTCCCAGCACCAGGCTCATCGTCTTCAGCCTGCTTTGATCACAGACCTTCAGTACAGCCTGCCCTCCACAACAGGGACTCTCAGCATGTGGTCCTTAGACCCCCTGGGACAGCATCACCTGGGGACTCTAAGACGCTGATTCCTGGGCTCCATCCCAGGATTACTGAATCAAATATCTGTGCGGGAGCTTACATTTTTAATATATCTGCATTTTCACTATGCTCCTCAGGTGATTCTGAGGCTCCCTAGTTCGAGAAGTACTAGCCCAAGATTGGGAACCATCAAACTCTTGTTGAAATCTTGTAAGAGGTATGGGAGAGACCCAAAGATAAATCAGCCTCAAGAAGTCTAGCATAGCCAAAACATGGGGTGTCAAGAGGCTAAGTCCCAGGCCCAATTTTGCTGCTTCTATCTGGGTGACTGTAGGCTCAGGCAATCAGAGCCTCATTTGGCCCAGGTGCCAAATTCTCAAGAACTCTGAGAATCTGAGGTGTACTTTTTGCAAGTTAACAAGTTCATCTGCCACAGTTTTATGAGCACTGGCAGAAGACTCCTGGGCTAGAGACAGAGAACCTCATTGGTCAGGCACAGCCAGGCACTGAGTTTCAGGTCTGCATTGTTTCCTCTTGCCTTCCTGCCTCCCTGCCCAGTACTATGGGGATAAGCAAAGCTTGACCCAGCTAGCTGCTACATATGCAATGCATTTTGCATCATACCCTAGAAACCCAACGGTTCTGGAAAACCAAATCTTTTATAGGAGTTGCAAGCAAATCTGTCTGATCTTCACTCCAGGGGGAAACCTCCTGGCTATTACACAGAACAGTAAGTTGCCTCTCCTCAAGAAGGAGATGTTATCTCTATTTTCCAAGGCAGTTTGCTCTGAAAACATCCTTGAAAAGGCAGACCAGATCAAAAGCTGACAGTGTCTCTCGTTGCAGGATGTACAGAAATGCAAGAGATGCATGGAGAATTGTCTCCCAACACAAATAGGAATATCAGCATTCATCTTGCATGGAGGCCATAAGCTTTAATTCAGATCACTCCAGTGAAAAGCAATGGGAATATGAGAGATAATTACAGAGAAGCTAAGACAGTAGATGATTAACCAGCATTGAAGGTAGAAAGTGATAAGCAGGGAACCTTTCACAATAGAACTTATGAGAACAATGAAGGGGAAAATATTTGCAACCTGTTATCATGGGCCAAAGGGCAAATCCTTAAGACATCTAAACAGTTCTTACAAATAACTAAGTAAGAGACCAACAACCCAGGAGGGAAAAAAGGGCAAAATATTGAGCAAAGAGTTCCCAGAAATGCTATATATATAGCATTGAGACATATGAAAATGTTCGACCTCACGCACAGTAAGAGGAATGCAAATTTAAAACATCATGAAATCTCTTTTTTTTACATGTCAGAGTGGTAAAAATGAAAAGACTTGATAAACTTACTATTAGTTGAGACTATGGGGAACTGGACAATCCACACATTGTTGATAGCAGTAAAATCAGCATAAACTCTATGAACAGTGATTTCCAATATGTATCAAAATTTTATTTTTTAGACAATAAATTGCACAAACCTTGACAGCCTGATGAATTTTGAATGTGTTACACTCATGTAACCATCAACGAAATCAAGATCTATCAGAATTTTAAATATAATTCTTTGGCCCATCAACTTCTCTTACACGTATTTATCTTGCACATGTACAAAACGGTATCAGGTACTAGAATGTTCACTGCACCATTATTTATAACCCTAGAAACACCTAACTACCCATTCCAAAATACTTCTAAACAATAGGATATTGTGCAACCATCAGAAAGAATGTAGCACTTCTATATGACTGATAGAAAAGCTTTTCAAAATATTTTATTAAATGAAAGAGATTGCAGAGCTATATATACCATACATGTGCTCCAGGGAGAAGACAGACACGTATATGTTTATAAATGCATAGGCTCTCTTAAGAAAAATACACAGGAAAGATAGCAAGGGGTGCTTGCTGGGAGAGGACGTGGGAGACAAGATTCAAAGGATGCAGAAAGACTACTGTTTTGTTGTACATACACCATACTGTACTATAATAAATATATATGCACCCAACACAGGAGCACCAGCATATGTGAAACAAATACTAACAGAATTAAAGGACGAAATAGACAGCAATGCATTCATTTTAGGAGACTTCAACACACCACTCACTCCAAAGGACAGATCAACCAGACAGAAAATAAGTAGAGACAGAGGCACTGAAAAACACACTAGAACAGATGGACCTAACAGACATCTACAGAACTCTGCACCCAAAAGCAACAGGATACACATTCTTCTCAAGTGCACATGGAACATTTTCCAGAATAGACCACATACTAGGCCACAAAAAGAACCTCAGTAAATTCAAGAATATTGAAATCCTACCAACCAACTTCTCAGATCACAAAGGTAAAAAACTAGAAATATATTTTAGAAAGAAATCAAAAAGGCCCACAAATACATGGAGACTTAACAACATTCTCCTAATTAATCAATGGGTTAACGACCAAATCAAAACAGAAATCAAAGAATATATGGACACTAATGACAACAACAACACAAAGCCACAACTTCTGTGGGACACAGCAAAGGCAGTTCTAAGAGGAAAGTATATTGCAATCCAGGCCTATTTAAAGAAAGAAGAACATTCCCAAATGAATAGTCTAAAGACACAATTACTGAAACTGAGGCCCAAAGTCACCAGAAGGAGGGACATAATAAAGATCAGAGAAGAAATAAATAAAATTGAGAAGAATGAAACAGTAGAAAAAATAAATGAAACCAAGAGCTGGTTCTTTGAAAAAATAAACAAAATAGATAAACCCAGCCAGACTCATTAAGAGAAAAAGAGAATCTACACAAATAAACAGAATCAGAAATGAGAAAGGAAAAATAACAACGAACCCCACAGAAATACAAAGAATTATAAGAGAATATTATGAGAATCTATATGCTAACAAGCTGGAAAACATAGAAGAAATGGACAACTTCTTAGAAAAATACAACCTTCCAAGACTGACCAAGCAAGAAACAGAAAAACTAAACAGACCAATCACCAGCAACGAAATTGAAACAGTAATCAAAAAGCTACCCAAGAACAAAACCCTGGGCCAGATGGATTCACCTCTGAGTTCTACCACACATATAGAGAAGAAGTAACACCGATTCTCCTTAAAGTTTTCCAAAAATAGAAGAGGAGGGAATACTTCCAAACTCATTCTATGAAGCCAGCATCACTCTAATACCAAAACCGGGCAAAGACCTCACCAAAAAAGAAAATTACAGACCAATATCCCTGATGAACGTAGATGCAAAAATACTCAACAAAATATTAGCAAACCGAATTCAAAAATACATCAAGAGGATCATACACCATGATCAAGTGGGATTCATCCCAGGGATGCAAGGATGGTACAACATTCGAAAATCCATCAACATCATCCACCACATCAACAAAAAGAAGAACAAAAACCACATGATCATCTCCATAGATGCTGAAAAAGCATTTGACAAAATTCAGCATCCATTCCTGATTAAAACTCTCAACAAAATGGGTATAGAGGGCAAGTACCTCAACATCATAAAGGCCATATATGACAAACCCACAGCTAACATCATACTTAACGGCGAGACGCTGAAAGCTTTTCATCTAAGATCGGGAACAAGACAGGGATGCCCACTCTCTCCACTGTTATTCAACATAGTACTGGAGGTCCTAGCCACGGCAATCAGACAAAACAAAGACATACAAGGCATCCAGATTGGTAAAGAAGAAGTCAAATTGTCACTATTTGCAGATGACATGATACTGTACATAAAAAACCCTAAAGATTCCATTCCAAAACTACTAGAACTAATATCTGAATTCAGCAAAGTTGCAGGATACAAAATTAACACACAGAAATCTGTTGCTTTCCTATACACTAATGATGAACTAACAGAAAGAGAAATCAGAAAAACAATTCCATTCACAATTGCATCAAAAAGAATAAAATACCTAGGAATAAACCTAACGAAGGAAGTGAAAGACCTGTACTCTGAAAACTACAAGACACTCCTAAGAGAAATTAAAGAGGACACTAACAAATGGAAATGCATCCCATGCTCTTGGCTAGGAAGAATAAATATTGTCAAAATGGCTATACTACCTAAAGCAATCTACAGATTCAATGCAATCCCTATCAAACTACCAACAGCTTTCTTCAATGAACTGGAACAAATAATTCTAAAATTCATATGGAACCACAAAAGACCCCGAATAGCCAAAGCAATCCTGAGAAGGAGGAATAAAACAGGGGGAATTACGCTCCCTGACTTCAAGCTCTACTACAAAGCCACAGTAATCAAGACAATTTGGTATTGGCACAAAAACAGACCCACAGACCAGTGGAACAGAATAGAAAATCCAAACATTAACCCAAACATATAACAGTCAATTAATATTTGATAAAAGTGCCTTGGATATACATTGGGGAGATGACAGCCTCTTCAGCAGCTGGTGTTGGAAAAACTGGACAGCTACATGTAAGAGAATGAAACTGACTACTGTCTAGCCCCATACACAAAGGTAAACTAAAGGTGGATCAAAGACCTGAATGTAAGTCATGAAACCATAAAACTCTAAGAAAAAAACATAGACAAAAATCTCTTGGACATAAACATGAGCAACTTCTTCATGAACATATCTCCCCGGGCAAGGGAAACAAAAGCAAAAATGAACAAGTGGGACTATATCAAGCTGAAAAGCTTCTGTACAGCAAAGGACACCATCAGTAGAACAAAAGACATCC
>JAVSCE010018624.1:0-143010 GCA_032199065.1 Smutsia gigantea | reverse complement strand
CCCTCCAACAATTCTTAGACCTTATCAAGACATCCAATCCATTCATTCACCAGACCATTTTTTAAAATTATGTAATATTTGGTAACTACAAAAGAACATATGTAATACATACATTTATGAAACATTATTAAATGATATTTCAGGAATATTCCATCTGACTTAAAAAACAAAACATTTTCAAAATCACTGGTTAAGTCTGTGTTCATCTTGAAACCATCTCCTTCCCTCCTCTCCTCCACCCTAAAGTAAGCATAATCTTGAATTATATGTGTATCATTTGTTGCTTTCCTTTTTACACTTTTGCTGTATATGCATATATTAAAAGTGGTACTATACTATGTCATTTTCTGAAAATTTTTTTCCCCATTCAACGCCTTGTTTCTGATATACAGTTGTGCTCTTGTGAATAACTATATTAACAATAGTGGATCTTAGATGGATATCTGGGACTGGAATGTCTGTATAGTTGGATTATTGCAGGTTCAGCCTTTACAAGGCAATGCCTAATTGTTTCTCAAAGAGATTATACCAATTTGCATTTCCCACCAAATGTATGTAAAGTATTCCCATTGATCTACATTCTTTCTCATACTAACAAAATGGGCATAAAATTGTTTCAATGTAGTTATTATTTTGCAATTCCTGATTACTAAGGATGGACATCTTTATATAAGTTTATTTCACATATTTTTTCTTCTTTTGTAAAATGTATGCTTAAGTTTTTGCCAATTATTGTGTTGAGATATCTTTTTCCTTAATGATTTATGAGATACTTATGTATTCAAGATAGTTCCTTCAGCAGATATTTTCTTCCAATTTGTGGCTTGCCTTCTAAATTATAGTCTCCTATAAACAGAAATTCTTAATTTTAATGTGATCAGATACTCAGTCTTTTCTTTTAAGGAATGCTGATTAAGTCTTTCTTAAGACAGTATTCTCTAGACAAAGTCATAAAGATATCATGTATGATTTCTTCAAAAATAATTAAAGTTGTGGCTTTCATATTTAAATCTTTGATTCATCTAGGATTTATTTTACAAAACCAGGTCTATAACATATATTTTAACATATAAAGTGAATACAGTATATGTATAATGGTATAGTTGTATTGACTTTGGCAAATTTATATGGTCTTATAATTACCACCACAAACAAACATCATCAAATATTTTCATAGTTGGATATTTAGTTGTTTTCAGTTTTTGGTGACAAGGACTAAAACTGCTAAAAATATCTGTGTACAAATTTTTCTATGAACATTATGTCTTCATCTCCCTGTTGGATTCTCCTCAGAAATGTATGAAGGTTCCATTGATCCTCATCTTCCCAGTGTCTTCTATTGTCAATTTGTGTTTATTTTAGCCATTTTAAAGGGCTGTAGTAGTTGCTTATTGTGCTCTGAACTGAATTTTCCTAATGACTGAAGATATTTAGCCTTTTCATGTGTTTTCATGTCATCTGTATCTTATCTTTGGTGAAGTAATTCTTCAAATTTTTGTTGATTTTTGTTCCATAGGGCTGCTTATTTTAATATTAGTTGAAGGAGTTCCCTGAATATTTGGAATTAAAGATCTTTATTAGATGTGTATTGAAAATACCTTCTATCAGTCTGGGACTTGAATTTTCATTTTCTTAATGGTGTCTTTGGAAGAGCTAAAGTATTCATATTTTTTCTGAGGTCCAGTTTGTTATTCTTTTTTCTTTCATGGTTCATAGTTTTTATATCCTTTTAAAAAACAATTTGCCAAATGCAAGGTGATGATTTTTCTCTCACATTTCTTCTGAAGATTTTTAGTTTTAGATTTTATAATTAGGTCTATGATAAATTTTGAGTTACTTTTAATATGAGGTATGGGCTAGGTTAATTATTTTCTTTGAATTTGGATGTCTCATTTTAATAAGATAAATTGAAGAAAATACTATTCTTTCTTTCTTAAATTGCCTTTGCAAATCTGTTGAAAATAAATTATGCTTATACATTTGGGACTGTTTCTGGACTTTCTGATTATGTTCCATTGGCCCATGTGTCTATCCCTTCACCAATACCATACTTTCTTGACTGATATAGCTAAAGCTAAAGTATTAAAATCAGATAAGTCTAAAAATCAGGCACTGTAGGTCTACCGAGTATGTTCTTTCATAATAAAACTATTCTAGGTCCATTGCTCATCTATACAAAATTAGATTCAGTTTGTCAATTTCTACTGAAAATATTACTGCAATTAATATTGGGTTTTTATTGAAACTAAATATCAATTTCAAAAAGATCCTAATAATATTTAGTATTCTAATTCAGGAATACAGTGTTTCTTCATTAACTTAGGCTTTCCTTTATTTTTTTTTACTAATGTTTTGTTGCCTTTCTTTGTTTATAATCTTAGGACATGCGTTAGCAGGGTTCAACCAGAAAAAGAAAACCAGTGGAGATACATATGAAGAGATCCATTGGAAAGAATCAGATTACATGATATTGGGCTAGTTAGGAAAGTCCAAAATCTATAGGACAGGTGATCAGGAAAGTCAAAGCTATAAGGAAGAGCATGTTGGAGTCCTGGGAATGAGCTGAAACTGTTGTGCATAGGAAGATTTTTCTTTTCTCAGAAAAGCCTCAACTCTGCCCTCAAGGCCTTTCACCTGATTGAATAAGCTCCACATAATATTATACACAATCTGTAACTTAAATTGACAGCCTAGAAACTTGGAGACCTTGGTGTCAGAAAAGTGAACTATATATGTAGACTAAATAACCTAAGATAAGAATGTCACTAAGAACACTTCCATTAGCAAAATCAGATTAAAGGTGACCCCAGACATTTGATACACTTACCTGTTTCAGTGATTTCAAGATGGGAGTCCATTAAACGGAGAGAGATAAGCAATACATAATCACAGATTCCAGTAAATAATAGAAGACCATACACAGGATTAAGGAATATAATCATAAGGACTATTTGGTTGCGGAAATAAAAACATGAAATTCAGTATAAAGCATTGATTGGATGTCTACTTTATAACTGTTGGGTCCCCCTACCACTTTTTTTTTTTTGTATTTTATTACCAAGAAACCAAAGGATGGCATGCAAAAGATAATAATTGTTTAATCTCTAAATCAACCTCAGGGGCCCTAAACTTGTACCGGGGTGAAGAAAGTGGCAACAACTGCCAAGTATCCAAGAACACATCCTGCAATTTTACTTTCATGTCTGATAACAAAAAATACCAGAAAGGAAGAGTTATCCAGAAGGCAAAGCCATGGGTGATGGAGAATGCTGGATAGATTAGTGCTTTTCAGAGAGCAAAACCAGGATCTCAAAAATAAAGTTATTTAACCACCAGGGGAGAGCACATTTGCAAATCCTGACAAGCATTATTTCATCATTGCTATGGAATAATGACTGCTGTATGTTTCGCTTTTTTTTTCTTCAGAATTTGACTTAAATTCTAGTAACAGTATCCTGTTCCTACTTTCCCATTGTGTATTGGACATATGAGGGAGTGGGAACTGGATAAGGTAGATATTGTGTATTTACTAATGGGTTCCTAGGCTTTCAGAAGCCACCAAAATAGGAATATAAAGGGGTCCTGGACTTTGTGCTGGATTTGACTTAAGTAAGTTTTCCCATAGGCAGATAGTGGTTTCACAGAGTAAACATAGATACCTGAGTACCTAGAGGAGGGGACTGTGGCATAGAATACAAATTGTCCCTTAGAACACACTCAGTTTTCTTACTGTTAATAACAGACTTCCTCTCCTAGCCATGGTTTAGCTGGGTACGTGGCTGTCCCTCAAGAGATTGTATTTCCTGAACTCACATATAACCAGGTGTCACCACACGAGTAAGTTTGGATTAGTGGGATGCCATTGGAAGTCATTGGTGCAATTTCCTATTCACCTCCTTAAAAATGAAGCTATTGGCCCTGACTCCCCCTACTTTTCTGCTGGTTAGGAAATGGCACTGAATTGATCCTTGAATCCAGAGGTTAAATTCATATTTTGAGAAAAGCAAACTGAGTAAACCAGTCTAGATCCTGAATAATCTCAAAGGGTTCAAGAAGCACCTGGCAATTTTATGACTATTAAGTCAGAGAGAAGTAAACTTTGATTTAAACCACTGGGAAAAGAATCTAGTAAACACTATGCCTCTCCTATCAGACCAACCCTCCCACAGATGAAAACTATAAGCTCTAGAAAAGTTTTTAAAATCAACAATATGAAGACACTACTAAATGAGGCAAAGCATGTGATAGTAGAAGGTGTTGAACTTTGGGACAAAGTAATGACCAGTGAGTAGGTGTTTCCTGCTGTTATGCATTCTAGTTTACAGATTGTCCCCAGACGTCACCTCATGGAGAGGCCAAGACTTACACAGAAAGCCACAGATTTACTGGTTTGAAGAACCACAGAGCAGAGTTTAGAGCAATGACCCAGTTTGAGAGTGTAGAAAGAAGCCCCAGGTAGGAGGACCTACAGATACTGTCAAGAAATCTCCCCAAATTTCTATCTGGTTCCTGAGCTACGAATTGATTGAACAGAAGTCTAGCATCCCACTTAAAGATTAAAAATATAAACTGAGATTTTGGAGTCACAGATAAGTCAACTGCCTCCTAAAACACAAGAATGCCAATAATTAAAACCAATACCTTTTAAATAAATGTAAAATAATCTGGATCTTTATTATTGAGAATGTTCAGGATACAATCTAAAATTACTAGTCATATGAAGAAATAGGAAAATGTGACCCATATAAAAGAGAAAAGACAATTAATGGAGACTAAATTTGAGCAGCTGCTATAACTCTGCTCAAGGGCATAAGGGAAAATATTCTTATAATGAATGAAAAAATAGGACATTTCAACAGAGAAATAAAAACTATAAAAAGTTCCAAGTGGAAATGGTACAACTAAAAATGGCAAAGTATGAAATAAAATTAAAAATAAAAGGATAAGCACAAGAACAGGTTTGAGAGAGGAAGTCAGTGAAATGGAAGATTAATAGAAATCATCTAATGTGAAAAAAGATTAAGAAAACAGAATCTCAGTTTCCTCTTGGGAACTCTCTAATGGTCCAACATACATATAATTGGAGTTACATAAGCAGTAGAGAGAAATTGGGGCAGCCAAAGTATATGAAAATGACAGTTTAATTTTTTCCCCAAAGTAATTGAAGACATATTTATAGAGCTAAGAAGTCCATTGAATGACAAGAAGGATAAATATAAAGGAAACAATGCCTAAGCACAATATAGTGATTGTGATTAAAACCAAAAATAAACACAGCCAAAACAAAAACAAAAACAAAACAAAACCATATAGCATATAAAAGACACAAAAATTTGAGTAATCACTGACTTCTTATCAGAAACAATTAAATGGTATTTTTAAAGTACTGAAAGAAAAAAACCCTGAAACATAGAATTCTATACCCAATAAACTGTCAAAAATAAAGGTGAAACAAAGACTTTTTAAGAGAGAGGAAACCTAAGAGAATTTGATGCCAGCAAATCTGCACAAAAAGGAACCCTGAAGAAAGTTCTTCAGGCTGAAAGCAAATAATAGATGGAAATTTGAATCTTCAGAAGGAAGGAATAGCAGTAGAAATTGTGTGGAAATGGAAATTATAGGGGTAATTACAAAATACTATTTTTTCTCTCAATTTGTTTAAAATATAGATGTATATTTTAAGCAAAATTATAATACTGTAATGAGTGATTTATAATGTGCATAAATATACATGAAAACTATAGGCTCAAAGTCTTGCACCTAGTAAGTGGTTCATGCTCTTTGTGATTTCAAACAAACACTTTCAATCACTACATTCTATTCTTTAACCTCACCAGCAAGTAGCTCAGATTCACTGCACTGGCTAGAATGGAACTAAAAATAGAATACAGAAATTTGGATTCTCAAGCCAGATGTCTTTTCACAATAGCAATCTGCTTCTTCTCTCTCTCTCTCTCTGAGTTTGCAGAGACCTGTAATAGTAGATGTCCAAAGGGAGTTCATGCTTAATGAAGTTGATTAATTTTGCAATGGAGGTGACAGTCATTATAGATAAAATTCAATTGGGCTTCTGGTAGGCTTTTGGTACAATGCACATCAAAGGCTGATCCATTAGGTTAATGTAGAGAGGTTTGGTGGAGAAAGAGTCAATTGGATAAACATTTTACAATGGGTGTAGTAATGGAGGGCAAATGGTCTACAGAAAATGCCCTTGGCTTAGGTCAAAAAGATAAATCAATGCCAACTTAATCTAACTCATGTATCAGTTACCTGGGAATGTTCCAGGTGTGCTTTGTTTAAAAACAAAAAAACCCCCAAAAAACATAAGCTTTTGTTGGATAATCAACAGGTCTTTTAAGAAATCTCATTTGGGATACTTTCTATCTCTTTTAAATATATTTGGGAACTACGGCTTAAAGGAATTCAGTAATGTGATCAAGATTCTCCAGTGATTAAGTAATAAATAGGAAAACCAGAATTTAAATTTAGATCTAGTTAACTCCAGAGTCCCTGCTCTAAACCATGATGCTATATTAATTTCTCATATCTTATTTTCTTAAAGGGAACACCATTTCCCCTCAAGAGAGGCAATGTCTATGACTGCCTGTGCACCAGACCACCTCCATATCTTCTAGTGTGAATACCAAGGAGAAATATTCAGTTCTTTGATGTTTTCCTAAACTTCACAAGAAGAGAGAATTGAATGAAGTGAGTAGAATGAAATCCAGTAAGGATCATTAGGCAATATGGCAGGAAAAAAAAACTTATCCATGTTGTATGAAGACCCTTTTATATGAGCCCTTTCAAAGTTAGGATTCAGGAGACCTGACTCCTAATTTTGATTTGCTATAAAACTTATGTATTACCTAGAACCTGGTTCTTTCCTTTTCCAAGCCCCAATTTCTGCATGTTTAAGTGTAGGATATGATTCATATTATCTCTAAGTGTCCTTGCAGCTCTAAAGTTTTGGGATTCTGTGGTCATATGAATCTAGGTATAGATATCACTTCATTTCTGCTGAGAAAGGAATATCTTGGATAAAAAAATAAATCATTTGATGATTATAAGAAACACACCCAGTTATAAGAACATTTCCGTACATCTCCAAAGGATAGCTCAGACTTTGGACATACGTGGCTGAGCAACAATCTCTGACTTACCAGCCTTGTTGGAGTTTCTGTCTCTCTGATTTCCCTTCTAAATGTACATATGCTTTCCATATAAGGACATGATTTCCAGTTGAAGAACAACTAAATAGAGAGTGGCAAAGAGGACAGGTAGTATGTGCTCGTGCAAGTCATGAGAGAGGCAAATAGTAGTCCCAGAGGCAGGATTATGAGAGATTTAGGTGTAAGCAAGCCCCCCTCTGAACAACTAATTTTCCTCTGTGACCCAGCATATAGTCATTGCTCTTAAGCATGAAAGTCTCTAGTGATGGGGAGAAAGGATTACCTGTTTGGGCATCACTGATTATGGGGATCTTATTTTATAGCTCTTGTATAATCCCTAGTTAATATTTTTCACTTTAAAAATAAAATGTATTAATTTGGATTAGGTTCATATAACCCAGGATTCATCCTCTGATAGTCCTATAGTTCTCTTTACTCTGGCTACTAGGAAGCTCAAAACACAGTTTTAAATGCCCTTTCTATATCTTTCCTTAGCTAATTTTAGTAGTTTAAATGAATTTAAAAAATCTACTAAATGGTTTAAACAAAATAGAAGGTCATCCTTTCACAGATAAGATGTCAGAAGGTAAGCTATTCAGAACTGGAGTGGGTAGTCCACAAAGATGTCAGGGACCCCACGTCGTCCTATACTCACATGCCAGCTTTGCAGCAGAGTAAGCCCACATTCTCATGGACCAAGAGGACTGCTAGAGTTCTCACCTCACATCTGTGTTTCAGGAGACAGTGATGGAGTGTGCAGTGGATGTTGGGGTAGGCAACTGCAAGTCTCTGTGGTGGCCAGTTTTTGGAGCTGTCTTTTAAGTTACAACACACATCCACCTTGGTACAGTACTGTTGCTTTCTTTCCCCCAATGCATTTATTCTTGCTTCTCAAATGCATTTAGCAACTTGAAATGTGCTCACTTGATTTCTAAATCCAAGATATGGGACAGTCTAAGAACTGAAATAAATGTCACCACCGAGGTAGGTGATACCTACGACAGGTGAGAGTCAGTTTTCTGAGTTCTTCCTTGGCTCTCAAGTGGTAGAAATATATAAAGGGTACAGCTAGAGCCATCAATGGGCCTTTTGACTCCCTCAAATCCCCTGCTAGAGGGAGTTGTTTGTTCCCATCCTATCCCTTTCTCTTTCTACCTCATATGATCATGGTAAAAAATGTAGTTGTTATATGTAATTAATTGTAGGAACACTCAGCTCAGCCATATTCTTTAAAAATGAAGAAAATGAGGCCCAAAGTTGAGGTGGTATGTCAAAGGTGACAAAATAAGTTACAGGCAGATATCAGCCTATACTGTCCATCACATTCTAGAATAAAAACAAATTAAGATAGCTGTTGAAGCCTGAAATCATTATTTCCAGTGTCAAAGGGTTCTCTGCCAGTTACTAGCACAGTGTTTGGCTGACTGTTAGTTACTACTTAATAAGTTTTAGTACGATTCAAGAAAGGGAAGAGCCTGTTAAACAATCTGTCAGTGGATAAAGGAATACAATATATGGGGTGGACTTTGCCATGAGTTTAGAGAAGGCAGCAGCCCCTGTGAGCCTAAATGATGCGGGAAGTATTCTCAGAGAATTCTGCATGATTTCTCTGGCCAAACATGCTAGCTTAGTAACATTTAAAAAAAAACTGCTGTCCAAGCTATTAGCTGGAATTGAAAGATACAGTGATGGTTAGAGGGCCTATTTAGTAAGAGCAGAAAAATGCACTGGGAGTGAATCATTTGTCTGGACACAGAAGGCTGAGTCAGGGAGAATGGACTGTCATGTAGGCAGGTTGGGCTAAAGCCAAGAACACTGGGCAATGATTGGTCTTTTTACAGTTTCAAGCCAGGCATTAACACTCTTTCCATGCCCCCCACCCAAATCCCTAGTTGAGGGTTTTTCAAATGGTCCCTGAGTTAGAATTCCAGGGAGGAGGACACAGACTGGTGAAAGAGGGAAAAGGCCAGCTCCTCAACTACTGATTTAACAATGACACTATGGGTTTCCGGTCCAACAAGCCCCATCTGATAGCATAAAGAATGTTGATTCAATATGAGAAACAATATGCTAAAATCCATGACACTTCAATAACAGAGATGCCTCTCATAGGAAGTAGTAAGTGCTCCAAAGATAGGGGGGTTCAAATACACTGTACAAGTATGTTCAAGATAAACTGCAGGGGAAATTTGATCATTAAGGAGAAGGTCTATTTAATAACCTTCAACTCGACAACATCATTTTACATTCTGGGTTGAATTAAAAGCCATTAATCAAATATTAGCTTTCCTGGCTGAAAAATGGAAATATTTGTGACTGAAGTCAAAGTAAAATTATTACCAACAATAATTAATCAATAAATAGTTACAAGAGCCTACTATGCAGTAGACAATGTCCTAAGTGTTCTAGAGGATAGAGAGATGCACTAAGCATAGTCCTATCCTCAGAGTTTACAGGGAGGGGAGAGGAGGGGAATTCTACTTCATTAGACTCTTCACTCTTTCTTTTCACCTGCAGGCAGACATCACTTACTGGCAACTATATTCAAGTTTTCCTCTAGTCCATGGGGATAGAACAATGAAGAGGCTCAGGCACTGTTCTCAAAAAGAAAAGACAGCTATAATAGGTTTGGGAAGTCAAGAACTGCTTCTTGGAGGATATATATTCAACTGAAGAGAACAGGCATAGAAGAGGGCTTTTTCACATTCAGCCCATATTGTGTTCCAAAAGGGACAGAGAGTGTGTCTAGTGTCTTTAAGAATCTGAACGAAGTCTAATAACTGGGCAAGGTGAAGGAGGACAAGCGATGAGGACAGAGAAGCACTCAGAGGACAGATCAAGCTGTGCTTTATAAAATCATATTAAAGGGGCTGGGCATTATCTTGAGATTAATGAGAACCACTGATAAGTTTTCAACAAAGAAGTAACATCATCAGATTGATTTTTAAAGATCACCTTTGTGCAGTATGCAGAATGAGCTAAAGAAGAGAGATATTTTAGCAATCTTTGAAATGGTCTAGATGGTAAGATACTGTAACTTAGAGGTTAAGAGCAAGGTTCTAGGATCTTCTCATTATTGTCTGAATCCTAGTTCTTTCTCTTGCTGCTGTGTGACTGGACAAGTTACTTAGACTTGCTAAGCTCATGTCCTTTCATCCAGAAAATAGACATTAAAAGTGCCAGCATTAAAAGATTATTATCAAATCAAATGAAACAAGGCATATCACATGCTGAGTATGGTGCTTAGCATGTTGTAAGTACTCAATAAATACTCATTATTACCATTATCATTAAGTGTGGGTGATGCTGGACTGGCTATTGACTGCTACTATGAGAAACGGATACATAGTTATGGAGAAACTTCAGAAGATAGGAATTGTTGGTTGTTGTTAATTCAGGAATAGGCATGTTTACTTACAGAATTGATGACTAGCCAAGACGCAAGGAGGTATGCACGCACACACGCAACCTCACACACACACACACACACACACACACACAGCTTCCTGTGGGCTCGAGCAGTCAAAGAATACTTCATAGATCAACTTGGATTATCAGATAAACTGTGAAGAACACAGTAAATATTGAGAGGAGAAAGGAGAGTATTATAGTCAGCAGAAAAAGCAGGGGAAGTGTGCACCAAAATATAGAGGCTGGAATGGGAGGGAAATATTTGTCAGAAAGTCCTACATTCATTCAACACACATTTCTGAGCATATTCTAGGAGCCAAACAATTTTCTAAGTATTGGGGATAACACAGAGATCAAGACAAAGAAGTCCTTCAGAAATATATTATTTCTGGAGAGCCAGAGTTTGTTTTAATGCAATTAATAACTCTAGGAAGATTGCTTTAGTATATATAATGAAAGCTTTTAGTGTCCAACCCAGATCTCTGTTACCGGGCATGTGCACCTGTTCCCTAGATGCTGTAAATATTGGCTTCCAGTGATTCACTGATTTATTTCCTTCAGCCAATAGGAGTTACTTTGCTGGGAACCTAGGAAGTTACACCTCTCCCAGTAGTAGCCTGTAAACAAGGACTGATTGATACATATTGGGACAAAAAGACCAGCCCTCTTGCTGCAAGGCAAAATTAGCTTTGCAATTTAATCCATACTCTAGGGGTCCCCTGGGCTCAGATTAAAATTAGATTCCAGCTGAAACTTCACCTTTGCTTAACTGTGCGCCATGCCCTCAGCTGCATCTCCCACTGCCTTACAGGCTTCTTCCATGAGATCTCCTTCAATAACTCATCTGTACATTTCTCCTCCACTCAGGATCTGCTTCTAAAAAACTCAACCTAAGACATAAGTGACCCTGATTTTTTAGTGTTTCCATTCTCAAATTATTATTTCTCCAGCCTTATGACTTAGTTTGTGTGTCCTGATTGAAACAAAGGACTGTTCGCTTGGGATTCAGCTATTTAAATGCATATATCATAGCATCTTCACATGCAGACACAATTATCTGATCTGGATGCATCCGCCTTAAGAAAAAAAATGGATGCTGATTTTTTTTTGAAATATACATATATATAAAATTTCCTTTAATGTCTTATGATATTAATGATTTTCAAGGTTCTTATGTCCACACATTCCAACAAATAGCATATCATATTAACCTATAATTAGCTCCTCTCCTCTTTCACATTGAATACTGGATATGGTGCTCCCATTCCTAATAAACGGATGAGGAAACTGGAAATACTTAGAGGTTAAGAGTCTGGCCACATAGTCATAGAACCAGAATTAGAATCAGGGTTTCCTGATGCTCAGTCCCATACAGCTTCCATTACCCCAGTGCAGAGGAAGATACCCAGTGCCCGAGGATGCCACTTGCTGTTTGTCTTCATTTTTTACTATCATATCTTTCCAATGAGAAGGAATTTTATCCCTTTTTGGCTATACCAGCAAATCAGAAACTTTGGATCTGTCCACTCCAGAGGCATTATGAAAGATCTGAGTGGCAGGGCAGCTTCAAAAATCTGTTCTCTATGAAAAGTCATCACAGTGAAAATGGTCCCTGAAAGTAAAAAACACCCCATGAGGATCCTGTGATCAAACCCGCAAAACCCCAAGATGACTCAAGAATTTCTGATACGTAGCCACTGTTAGGGCTACACTTTTCTGATACTCAGGGTTGTTACCATTTGTCTATAATTCTTAAATAGACTGCTGGAGTTTCCTTGTCCTGTGTTAGAATGCTCCTGGTACTGTTGTGTGTGTGTGTGTGTGTGTGATGCAGTTATTGCATATACATTAACATACACATTTATCTGTAATTACAAGAAAGGTCGGCCAAGGGGGCAGGAATGGAAAAAATGTTCCAAGGAGTACAGAAGGAGAGCCTCGAGAATCTAGACCCATGCTAATTGTATTCTAGGTCCCTAGTCAGCTCTGACTGAATGTCTTTTACGTGTACAGCAGCATGTGTGGGGCTATGACAATAACAGAAAAAGTACCAAACATGTTTATTCTAATTTTACAAACCCACTGTGTGGCACGGTGCTGGGCACATAGACAGCACCCCATAAATGTTTATTCACTAAATGTTTCTGAGTTTTACATTCTATTTGAAGACCAGCCCATATGTCAAATACCATAGAAGACATCATCATCTAGGAATAAATTTGTTTCCAATGATATACATTGCACAGATGGGAAATGTTCTTTTAAAGACAAAGTTTGCCTAAAGGATAAGACACTTCAGGCTGACTCTGGCTTAATTTTATGCTGTGCAACTAATTGGTGTGTTGAATTGGCAAATGACTTAGCATCTCTGGTTTCCAGTTATCCTGAATAAAAATAAAGGGTCAAGCCACGTGATCAAGGACTCCTTAATAGTGCATTGAAATTTTAACGTTTTCTGAATTAAGTGCAAGTTCCTACACTGTGTAGAAGTTTCCCTGGCCCTAAAAAGAATTCCTATGGGGGTTTGAATTCCGTTAAAACATCTAAAGGAAGTGTGCATTTCCCCTACGTAGAATTTGGTGATGGGCAGGTTGCCTGAAAAGATATTTCACTGCAATTAGTTTTCTTTACTCCCTGACAGAAGGTTTCAGAGCCCAGAGGCAACTTCCATGAGGATAAAAATACTCTGCACTGTCAGTAGAAGATATTCTTATGTAACACGCACTGATTTCTTTTCCCCGTCTTGCAAGAACTCAAGAGGGATGGTGGTGTTTGCTGACATCTCTAAACAGGTCATCACGTATTAATGCCTTACTCCTTTGTCTGATAAAATGAGAACATTGCTGATTCCGGCTATTCTCTGGGTACGCAGCTGAACGGAATGTTAGGTCAAGGGTAAAGATTATTTTCATTTTTAAAATCTTTGAATTTCTTTAAAAAAGTATAAGAAAAACAATGAAATACTTTATTAAAACTATGGTTCTCAACCAGAAGTGATTTTGCTTATCCCTCCACCCCTCGCCAGGGGACATTTGACCATATCTGGAGCCATTCTTTGTTGTCATGACTGGGGAAATTCTACTTGCATGTCTGTAGAAGTTGGGATGCTGCTAAACATTCTACAATACACAAGACACCCCGCCTAAGGAATTATCAGCCCCTACATTTAGCACTGGAAAGCACTGCATTACAATTAAATAAATATATGTATTCTAACAGAGCAACAGATTTTATTTTCTACGATTCTTTCCTTGTGTTCCTCCATAAGCCAATATGAATTATATAGTTATAATCATGGTTTACATATAATCTAGCATTCTTTTCTTTTTATTAATAGCACATTATAAACATTTTCACAATTATGTTCGTCTTCCTAATTACCATTGTAATGGCTGCTTAAGAATCCACTTGGCTGATGCACCATAATGCACAAGACCATTCTCCTATTGTTAATCATTTAGGCTATTTCCAACATACCCCTTATTGTAAACAATTTGCTATGATAAATTTTCAGTGATGTAAATTACTGTGTCAACAATATTGAGTATTTTTTAAAGCTTCAGTTCCAAAGGTTTTTTTCACAGTTACTTTGAAAGCTGGGGTATCTTTTAAGTGACTTGACTATGGTCACTTAAAAGCATTTCACACATAGAAGTGTATCAAACCAACAGTTTTAGTCCTTAATTTTATACAATGTTATAGGTTAGTTATAAATAAATAAAGATGGAAAAAAACTTTAAAATAGAAATAAAAACTACTAGGCATCCTGTGTGCTCAAACAAAAAAAAAAAGAGTTATTTAAGTTTGTGTTTTTCATTAAAAATACAATTTGGGAGAAGAAAGCCAAAATACATGGATAATTTACTTTTTCTAATCTCTAGAAATATGTTTATTACCCAGACAAAAAGAAAACTCCAAGCTTTCATTGGTACCTCCATAATTTTCCAAAGAAATGTCTGTTATAAAGTTCAGTGAAGAATCAGGACTGAGCACAATAATAAATGGCTCATTTCAAATATTTCCATAGTTTTGTTCCAAGTCCCTAAGCAAGGAAAAAATGGGAAACGGAAACCACTCTGGTGCCCCATTTTGGAAATAAATAATGGAATGATTTATGGACAGAAATTACTTTTTGCATCAAAAACAGTTTTTTTTCAAGTAATTTTTTGATATTCTGACATTGTGTTATCCTAAATCTTCCTACCCCATTATGACCTCCACTACCATCTTAGCCTGGAACATCATGAATTGTCCCTTTTCTCTTCAATTATACTTTTTTTCTTGATTAATGGAAGAGTCAAATAAATAGGGATTTGAAAAATTCTGGAGTAGACAAAGTTATTGAGGGCTGGAGAAGCATTAAAATGGTAAACAATCAGTCACCTAGGAAGATTGTATTGGGTGGCCCAGAGAAAGTAGAATTCAGATGGGTTCCTGCATGTTACGTAGGAGTTGATCCCATGAGCAGTGTAAGAGAGATGGGCTCTCAAGTGGATGGGAAGTTCACAGAAAATTGGGTGGATTTATGACAATCCAGTTTACCCTTCTACATTCAGCACAAACTTCTCCCTTTGCAGAGCCTTTCCTGATCCTCTAAGTGGGAAGCCATTGCTCCTCTTCTTAACACACAAAGACCCCTAAGAATATCCCTTTTATGGGATACTTTATTTTCTACATTTTAATTTTATCCCAAATGATAATATTTTTGATGCCAGGAGGCATTTCTCATTCATTTTCCTGTTCCACATGATGGCTGATACAATGTATGTGTTAAAGATAATAGTCGCCCATTACAAAGTTTTACTGAAATGATGAATAAATATTTACCAAAGAGTACAATTAAAGGGAGGCCAGGGCTGCTGACCTTTCCATTATGCAGATTATATTTACAGATACATGATGTGGTTTGATGGTTACTGAGACTAGAGCATTCTTATCCCTATAGCATTCAACATCATGTACAAATTTGAAATCTGTGTACCCAAGAACTAAAAGAAAAAAAGAAGAGAAAATAGAAAGAGGTTCAATAACAGGAATCAATGAAGAAGAGGAATATGAAAGGATATGGCTGCATGAATTATCTATTGCTGCATAACAAATTACTCCAAAACTTAGTGGCTTAAAATAATAAACAGTACCTCACGGTTTCTGAGGGTCAAGAATTCAGGTGGGCTTAACGATGTCCTCTGGTACAAGGTTTCTCCTGGGGCTGCAATCAAAATACAAAAGAAAAAATAAAAGCCTTCAGTTGCCTCAAGACTCAAGTGGGGAAGAATCTTCTTCCAAGCTCACTCCCATGGCTATTGGAAAGTCTCACGTCTCCCCAGCTACTGGCTGGAGACATCAGTTCCGTGGCACATGGGCATCTTCATAAGACAGCAAAGGCTCCAGCAGAGAAGCAAGGAGGACTTCCATCAAAACCTGCTTTTTTTTAGAAGTGAGTCCTTAAGGCCAGCTTACACTCATGGGGAGCGAATACACAAAGGCATGAATACCAGAGAGGGGCATCATTATGAGCTCTTTCAGAGGATGCCTATCACAGGGGTCAACAAAGGAAAATGAAAAAGCTCATTATGAGATTAGTTAGAAATTTAAGGGAAAAAAATGGATTTGGTGAAGAGAAACAACTAAAAGAAGAGAAAAGGGAAAAGAAGGTAGCAAAGTAGAAATAGAATAAATGGGGAAGGGGATATGAAAAGCAAGAGACTTCACCTGCACACGTCCCAGTTTACATCAAACTTTTTTGTTTGTTTCCTCTCCTGCAGTTGCCATAATGAGAGAAACAAATCTCTCTAGAGAAACTGGCCTTAGAGTAAACCTCCCAAGAGGGGCACATGCCACCATGGAGGACACACACTGCTATTTTATTCTCCATCACAACTGACTGTCTCATTGGGCCTGGAAAAACCTTTTAAAAAAGAAGTTTTGATACTATAGCCTGGGGAAGAACGTGCTTCAAAATTCCTGACCTTTTCCAGTGTTCCTAGGGGCCAAAAGTGTTTAGAGAAGTGAAAAATTCAATTTCTCTGCTTGGCTTGTCATTCAGACCTTGAAAAGAATAGAGAGACAGAGAGACCATTGCAAATATCCCCATGGTTTTGCTCCAAGTCCCTAAGAGAAGGGAAAAATTGGGAAATAGATACCACCCCATTGCCTCATGCTGGAAAGAAATAATAATCTTTGGACAGAAATGGATATTTCCCCAACAAGAGTCTTATTTTATTTTCAACAAATAACCTTTTAATTATTATAGCATTGCATTTCTATAAGTCATATATATCTCATTATATTTAAAGTTTTAAGCAATTTTGTGTGTTTACTCCAAACTAAAAAGAAACAGAGCAACCCAAAACCTCTGTCTTGTTACAGAATTTATCTCCCATCATTAGATGACTCCATAACAAGGGCAAAAGTAATTTCCTGCCCACTCTTAGTTTTAAGCAGAACATTAAGAATTTAGTGTCATGAAGACTGCTGCTGGACTCTGTTTCAAAAAGTTACCAGTTTATGCCAGTATTTTCAAAACTGGCCATTGGCTAACTTCTTTTGCAAATGCTTCATCCACTGTCTAAAATTTCCTCCAAACAGTTTTCTCTGCCTGGATAGCTATTAATTTTTTCACCTGAGAATTAGCTTAGTATTCATTTATTTCATAAAACCTTTCTTGCCCATGCCCCACCTTTGATCAGATTGAATTTCCTGAACCTCCTATACTAAAAATATTGGGGGCAGGGCATAGACCAATCAGAACTTATTACAGTGTACTCTATTTATACATTGACAAAAGAAGTTAGGCTTTTTATCTGTAAATTACTGTCATTAAGCTTATTGCCTTGCTCATGATATGTGCTCATTACATATTTGTTGAATAAATGAGTGAACAAAAATTAGATATATAACTAGATTTTAAAACTGATATGCTAGAAAATTCCCTTTTCTTTCCTAGGTTTCCTTTGCAAAGAGCCAACACTTGCCAAATTGGCAATGCACAGGTGTACTATAACACCTGCCCACTGGGCTACTTATTAGAAGCTAAGAACTAGGTCTAGCTTACCCTTAAGTGTAAAGGAATTACTCAATTGCATAAATATCATTGGGCTGGGAATGGATATCTGATCCCAATGGAGGCAACTGCATTATGCCCCATAGGAAATGCAAATACAGTCTCAAAGATCCTACCTACTTTTTTTGAATTGAGCAGTCATATGGAGACCAAGCTGAGGAGCCATTGTCACACCACATATAAATGGAATAGGGTGATATTTTTCTTTGGGAAGACCAGTTGGCAGGATCTCTCTAACAGTCAATTCTGATGATTGCAGGTTTTTGATGGTCTCCATCTGTTTAGAATGGTGGAGTGCCAGACGCTGGAAATAGAAGTCACCATTTCATCTCTGTACAGCCAAAGTAGAGGCAATCCTATTTGACCCTAAGCAATCATTTAGGGGTTATGAACATGAACTTGACCTTCAACTGTAGGTATGAAATATGGGTACAAAACCCATGTGAACAGAGCACAACATCAAGGGCCATGCACACACATTTTGAAAAGAACTGGGGCTCCATGTATCTTTCCTTGCCTATGCTAAGTAAACTTAAAACAAGCAAATAGTATTTATGGAAAAAAAATCTGCAGGATGTGCCAACGAAATACTGGATAGTCAGAGAAAGATAACCTCTAGCTTGAGAGTTTAGGGAGGAAAATCTTGGTTGCTGTGATTGATTTTGATGTTGAAACAGTTTTATATATAACTTACCTATATTATATACTAAAACTGCCTTAAATATATACATGCATATGCACTTGTATGTTTGTGTGTATATCTCTATATATGCATGTGTGTATGTATAAATATAGGTATGTATATATATATATATATACATGTATGTATAAACATATACAGACAGAGACAGAGATACTCTTTTCCATTTGGCTCTATACTAGGTGTTTTGGATGGTATAAGAATACTTGCCTTTGCTTTAGGGAAACTTTAGTGTGGATGGGAAGGCTTGGCTTACTCAGAAAATTTTTAGTGCAATAGGAAAGTCAAGTAGAAAATGGGCAGCTGGAAGGTTCCTGAGAGTCCATCTAGTCCCTTACTGACTTTCATGGGATGAAAAAGCTGATGCTCAGAGAGAGAAAGTGAGGGGAAAATACACATAGGGACATCTGTTTCTCCTGATTTTTAGATCAAACTTAAAAGAAACCCCAATTCTTTCCTTACTAACCATGGCAGTATTGTGTAGAGTTTAAAAATTCCAATTTTGTAGGCAGAATGGCAGCTTTAATGTTGTCTCTGCCATTTGCAAACTTTCATTTGCAAACATATATAAACATAATCATATCATGAAATCTCAATGAACCTCCATTTTCTTGTCTCTACTTACAGGTTTTCTATAAAGCTTAATCAGTTAATATCCATAAAGCATTTAGATTCTAGCACATAATACCTGCTCGGTTGTTCTTACTATTACTGTTATTATTGTTGTTATAGCCGCTTGTGACCATGGCCATATATTAAGTATTTTAATTAAGATAGGAATCATTCAATAAATGACTTATTGATATTACCTATTCTGTGAATTTCTCCTGGGCTTCCTTCCATATAATACTTTGTAAAGTAAAGGTGTTATAGAACAAATGTTGCTATTTTTGCACACCTGTAGCCCCATCAGATTGTGCACTCTCCAGGGTAAGGACTATATTTTCTTTTTTAATTACTCTAGTGCTAACCAAGATCCTAACAAGTGCTCTGAAATAGGTTTGTTCTGCTTATGAATGGACGCTAACTTTGTAATTGTGTTAGGAATGACCCAATAGTGTGTTGGGACAAAAAACAAAAGAAAAAAAGGAGCACATAATAGCTTCAGTAATGAGGCTCATTTGAGAACTTCAAAACTGTGCTTTTTGTGTCATCATCATCATCATCGTCACTGCTGATATTTATCAAGAGCTCAGCATATGAAAATACTAGATTAACATTATCATTATCCATTCATCACAACTTGTGTCTTAGGGATCATTATTTCCCTACTGCAAATGAGGAAACATAGTTTCAGAGAGTTTCCCTAACTGAACTGGTCATTATCTGAGCTAGAATTCAAACCTAAAAATTGCTTTTAAGTCAAAACTGAGGTTCATAACTGTCATACCAAGTTGCCTCTCATCTGTTTTTCCATCCACTCATTTATTCAGCCATTCATTCATTCAACACCTCATAAGCAGTTTGTATGTGGCAGGCTCTGTCCGAAGACAAAGTCTGATATCACTCCACCTTGCACAGAAGTGAGCAGTTTTTGGGGAGAGGGTATGAGATATCCCCTGCTTAGCTCTGCCCAGGTATACATACTTCACACACAATCCATACCCCTGCCTCTATCTATCCCATTCCCCATGTTCTAATATTTCCATTTATGAATGGGAAAAAAAAGAAACCCAGTACCCCATTAATTGTCTTAGTGACAGAGCCAAGTTTTCTTGGCTCTGAAGGACTTGCCCTCCCGACTCAATGCACCATGTACCAAAGGTAATTAGGGCAACTTATTTAAAACTTACGATCTAATTAGTGGCTTTTAATGGTAGTTAATTACATAGAGAGCAACAAAGCAGTTATATTTCCAACCAAGCTTTTTCCCAGACTGAGACAGGAACAGGTATTCATTCAGAGTCATAAAGGAGAGGGGACACTACAGTTAACATCTAATTACACAGAATTGTCCCTGGTAATTATGAGCAATGTGATTTTATTTATCTGACAATTATAGGGGCTTTGGAAAATCTTTGACCTGGGAGATTTGGAAAGGGGACAGAGAAGGAATTAAATGCTACTGTCCAGGCATATTTTTAAAATTACCCATGTGATGGGAAGTTGGAATGGCCAGGTAAGAAAAAAAGAGGAGAAATGCTCTGCTTTCTGTTAGAGGTAATATAGGTATAGTAGAATATGGAATACAGATAATATAAGATTAAATTAGTTAATGAAAATTCTAATTCAAATACCAACTTCACCACTTGCTAACTTGGCAGAAAATTAATCACTCAGAGCCTCAGTTTTCTAAAAATAATATTTGCCCTGAATATCTCTTGGAGACATGAACTCATTTGGCCTTCAAATGATTGTTACATGAATGATTATACTAGTACTAGAGTTGGAAAGAAATAAGACATTCTGTCTCCCCTTCAGATTCTTCAAGTTTAGTGAGACAAATATAGAAATAAATAACACACATTTTATTAGTACATCTTAAGTTCTAGAGGTAATATTCTGACATCATGTGAAAGTTATTTTACTTTATAATTTATTATGATGATGCTACTATAAGTAATTATTATGATCGTTATGCAATTGTGCCATTGCTATAATTTAATTTAACAAACATTCATTGAGAACAGTACATGTTGGGATAGTCCCTGTCTGTCTATGGAAGGCACAGCCTCCATTAAGACTTAGGTAGGATCTCAGCCAGATTGTGAAGTGTGTTTTTGGTGATTTCAGTCTCCAAGATGCATACAAATCTTTCACTCCCTAGTATAATTTTTCTAGGTTTTTCATTTTTTATTATTTTTACCTCATCAGTGAGGGAACAAAACCAAGAAATATGGCACAGAGTTACTTTGTATGCTCCTTAGTGACTTAGAGTGTGGGCACATGATCGGTAGTTACTGAACCGTCCTGTCAATTCACTACTAAAAGTGATAATTATAAGGAACAGGCATACAAAGGGCCCCTTTGATCATAAAGAATAAAGGGTTAATGTGTGCATAGAATATTGTTTTAATTATTACTTTAGACTATTAAACCTCTATAACCTGAATTTTAAAAAAATGAAAAATAAAATACTATACAACCCAGTAATTCCACTTTTAGGAATTTACCTGAAGAAAACAAAATCCTTGATTCAAAAAGATATATTATTATTATTATTATATGATAATCATATTATTAGATGATAAATATGATTATTATTATTATATGATAAGTCTCATTATTTACAATAGCTAATATATGGAAGCAACCTAAGTGTCCATAAATAGATGAATGGAAAAATAATATGTGGTACATATACACAATGGGACATTATTCAGCCATAAAGAAGAAAGAAATCCTGCCCAACAACATGGATGGACTTAAAGGGTATTCTGCTAAATGAAATAAACCAGGCAGAGAAAGACAAATACCACATGATTTCACTTACATGTGGAATCTAAAAACAAAAGAAAACCAAATTAATAAAAATTAATAAAATAGCAATAGATCCATAGACACTGAGAAGTGACTGGTGGTTTCCATGTGAGGGATTTTAGGGTATGTGGGTGAAATAGGTGAAGGGGATAAAGAGGCACAAAATCTTAATCTTAATATAAATTAGTCACAGGGATGAAAGTAGAGCATGGAAAATATAGTCAATAGTTCTGTAAAATCTTTCTGTGTTGAAAGACAGCAACTACATTACTTGGGGTGAGCATTTAATAATGTAAATAACTATTGATCACTATATTGTATACTTGATACCAATATAATATTGTATATTAACTATATTTCAATAAAAAGAAAGTTTAAAAAGTAATAAAAGTGGGAAAAAAAACACCTTAATTTCTACCTTTAAAGTGCAAATTCATGACAAGGAAAGAAAAAATCCAGAAGCTGGCAAATGTTTGTTCACTATCAAGTCTGTGCACCTGAAGGGGTGGACTGGTGGCATGGTGGTTAATGAACATGCTTGTTGGCTCCAGATTCAGCTCTGACATTAAATCCTTGGGTGATTGCCAACAAATTGCTTACCTACTCTGACTTGAGAACATGGCCATGGCCTCACAGTATGCTGGCCCAATTAAGTTCATGTTCCCAGGCAAAGCTTACTCCTCTTAGAGATATTCAAAATGCTACTTCCAGACACTACTTGTTCTTCATTTCCCCCTCCTTCTGCTCCTACCTTCTTTCTCTCCATTGGTCTATTCACTCAGAATATATTTATCATGTATCACTCATGGGTTGGTTGTTTTCTAGACACTAGGGCCTCCACCAAGTAAAAATAGACAAAACTACATGCTCTTATGCAGTTTTTAGTCTATTGAGGGAAGACAAACAAAAAAAGAGTAAAATATGTTTTAGAAGCCAATAGGTGTTATGGGGAAAAAAATAAGCAAGAAAAGGGGATCGGGATCAATGGAATAGAATAGAGAGCCCAGAAACACACCCATATATGGCCAGTTAATATATGATAAAGGAGCCATGGAAATGCAGTGGGGACACAACAGCCTCTTCAACAACTGGTGTTGGCAAAACTGGACAGCTACATGTAAGAGAGTGAAGCTGAGTTAATGTCTAACTCCATACACAAAAGTAAACTCAAAATGGATCAAAGACCTGAATGTAAGTCATGAAACCATAAAACTCTTAGGAGAAAACAGAGGCAAAAATCTCTTGAATATAAACATGAGCAACTTTTTCCTGAATGCATCTCCTTGGGCAAGGGAAACAAAAGCAAAAATGAACAAATGGGACTACGTCAAACTAAAAAGCTTCTGTACAGCAAAGGACACCATCTAGAAGAAAAAGGCATCCTAGAGTATGTGAGAATATATTCATAAATGACATATCCAATAAGGGGTTGACATCCAAAATATATAAAGAACTCATATGCCTCAACACCCAAAAAGCAAATAACCCGATTAAAAAAATGGGTGGAGGGTCTGAACAGACACTTCTCCAAAGAAGAGATTCAGATGGCCAACAGGCACATGAAAAGATGTTCCACATCGCTAATCATCAGGGAAATGCAAATTAAAACCACAATGAGATATCACCTCACACCAGTTAGGATGGCCAATATCAAAAAGACTAGGAACAACAAATGGTGGTGAGGATGCGGAGAAAGGGGAACACTCCTACACTGCTGGTGGGAATGTAAATTAGTTCAACCATTGTGGAAAGCAGTATGGAGGTTCCTCAAAAAACTAAAAACGGAAATATCATTTGACCCAGGAATTCCACTCCTAGGAATTTACCCTAAGAATGCAGGATCCCAGTTTCAAAAAGACATATGCACCCCTATGTTTATTGCAGCACTATGTACAATAGGAAGATTTGGAAGCAACCTAAGTGTCCATCAGTAGATGAATGGATAAAGAAGATGTGGTACATATACACAATGGAATATTATTCAGCCATAAGAACACAAATCCTACCATTTGCAACAACATGGATGGAGCTGGAGGGTATTATGCTCAGTGAAATGAGCCAGGCAGAGAAAGACAAGTACCCAATCCACTCATTTATGAAGTATAACAACAAAGCAAAACTGAAGGAACAAAACAGCAGCAGACTCACAGACTTCAAGAAGGGACTAGTGTTTACCAAAGGGAAGGGATTAGGGAGGGTGGGTGGGGAGGGAGGGGGAAGGGGAATAAGGGGCATTATGATTAGCACACATAATGTAGGTGGGTCACAGGGAAGGCAATATAGCACAGAGAAGACAAATAATAACTCTATAGCATCTTACTATGCTGATGGACAGTGACTGCAATAGGGTATGTGCAGGGACTTGATAATATGGGTGAATGTAGTAACCACAATGTTGCTCATGTGAAACCTTCATAAGATCATATATCAATGATACCTCAAAAAAGAAAGGAGAAAGAGAGAAAGAAAGAGAGGGAAAGAGAGAAAGAGGGAAGGAGGGAGGGAGGACTGGAGAAAGAGAGAGAGAGAGAGAGGAGAAAGAGGAAAGAGAGAGAGAGAGAGAAAGAAATTGAGAGAGAGAAAGAAAGAGAGAGAGAGAAAGAAAGAGAGAGAGAGAAAGAAAGAGAGAGAGAAAGAAAGAAAGAAAGAAAGAAAGAAAGAAAGAAAGAAAGAAAGAAAGAAAGAAAGAAAGAAAGAAAGAAAGAAAGAAAGAAAAAGAAGGAAGGAAGGAAGGAAGGAAGGAAGGAAGGAAGGAAAGAAGGAAGGAAGGAAGGAAGGAATAAAGAAAGAATAAAAGAAAAAGAAAAAATAGAAAGAAAGGGCATCAGGGGTGCTGGGAACATGGCAGTTCTAAATCGATCATCAGAGAAAGCGTCACTGGGATGAATCAAGACCCCAGAGAAAGGAGTGAGATATGAGGTAATTTAGTGGAAGAGCATTCCAAGTAGAGATAAAAGCAGGTGTAAGTCATGAGATGTGTCTGGTATGCTTGTGTGACAGCAAGTGGACTTGTTGCTTGAACAGAGTGGGCAAGCAGAAGTTGCGGACATTGGAGGCCTTTGGGAAGAGCTACCACATGATCTGATTTTTATTATAGTAGGGTCACTCTAGCTGCTATGAAGAGTGACAGTTTGGGGGCTACTGCAATGCATTGCTGTAATCAAGACTAGACATAATGCTAGCATAGTCCAGGCTGGTTACTGGGGAGGTGATGATAGTCAGATTTGGAATATATTTTAATGATTTTATTTTTACCTGATGTTAACTACCGAACTTGACTTTTTTCAGAGTTACTCAGTTACACTACATGTTACAAACTACTAAGTACATACTCAAGGTATGAAAATTCCTCCCTTAAGCAAGGTATACCTACAGATTATGGCTTTTAGCCTTTTAGCAGGACTGCTATATTTTCTTTTATTCAACAGGTATATTTTTTAACAACCTACCATGGTTCAGACATATGAATCAGAGTCATATTCTAATGGTAAAAAAACTCACAATATGTTACTGCAGTGAAATATTATATGTAAGTGATATCTAAACATAACTGCTCAGAACTCACATTATGTTGTTTCTTCCTCACCATTTAGTAAAACATGATATCTGCAGATTTAATACCATACAAAGCCAGCAGAGCCTTAATTTATATGAACTCAGAAGTAGCTTCACTTTGTACCATCCTGACCATTGTCATATATACATAGCTCTCCTGTTCTCTGACAGGTATTCTATCAGGGTCCACTCATACCCAAACCACATTTGCTAACTAAGAATATCCACTCAGGATTGCATGGGAGTGAATCAGAACCCCTTCTGTGGATGAAATTCAAGTGATACACAAACCCATGATTTTATGGAGAAAAGCAGAATATTGCAAACTTCTGATAAGCTGAAGCGCACACAGTATTTGTGCTATTCTGTCTCCATAACGATAAAGTAAAGGGGTCTGATTCACAAATATACACTAAGGCTTGGGTAATACTGTTTGTGCATTCCTCGTATATTTAAACTTCAAAGGTGCCTGAATCATCAGTGTTAAATCCAGAAGAATATTCCAAAATTCCAGACTGGTAGGTGGCCTGGGGTGGATTCCTTTGGATGAGTGCTTTCCAGGGTCTCCCCTCATAAGGCTGGCTTCGGTACAGGGAGAATTTTAAGTAGCATGAAAACTTGACACATCTGTAATATCCCTTCCAATTTCCAGACAAAGAAATTAATCCAGAGGCAGGGGCTACCTTGATTACAGTCACAAGATTTATGTGGCAGAATCAGCTTCTGACTCAGTTCTACTGACTGTATATTGTCCTTTCCCTGTTACACTGTACTGACCATTACTCTTCACAATCCAGTGGCCACATAGAAAGGATCCCAATGGGAAAGAATTATTTCTCATTCTCATTATAATGTATTCATGCTATTAGAAAAAATAACTGTATTTGTGCCCCAAACCTAAGAAACGAATACTAATACTCAAAGTTTCATTTATTCCCCTACAAAACACATGGGGAATCAAGATAGTTAAAAATCATCAACTCATTCCCCCAGGATATTTCTCTGTTGTAACAGGTTCCTTTCTAAGCAAGTAGCTCTAATTTTAGATTAGCTGCAAATATATCTTGACCTTACTTTTCACCTAATAATATTACTATTTTTAGAGAGTTTACTGATTATCATGGATATTTCTTTTATTAGAGGTTCAACTAGTCTGATTCAGGACACATATACATACACACACACACTCACACATTTGAGTTCCATTTACAACGTTAAGTTTGAGGTGGAATATCTCAATGTGATATCTTCAGAAATCACAGTTAGCTGGTTTGTAGAAACATTTGGAGAGCAAGATAAACATTCCAAAACAGAATAGACTTATTAAGAGATGAAACATACAGATTTTAATCAGCATGTACTCATATTACCATATTTCTAATATTGTATTTTATACATCTCTATATAGCTTAAAAGAATTAGATATTCTTGTCATTTTTAAATTAAACAATTTTGAAGTTAAGTAATTTTAGGTATCTTACACAGATGGAGATTCTGAAGGTTAGAAAGTGAACTGGCTTACCCATGGTAATAAAACTTGCTAGTTTTGAGCAAAACTAAGTAGGTTCCATACTTCCTCATGCTTTGTCCATATTCTGATCACTGTTGTATATGCCAAGGTACTATTGATGCATAATGTGAAGTGATGTTGGCTATCCAATTGAGGATGGAACATAATAAAAGAATATTTTATAAGACTTCCTTAATATCCTTTGGGAAGTCTTAGAATAATATGTTTGGCAAATTAATCAGGCATTTAAAGGTCATTATGTTTACACCTATGAACCATAATGGATTCCTCTCCATGTAGTCGAAAACTTGAGCACTAGTCTACTGATTCATTTCCACGGATTGTTGTGCGGTCTCCTGCTTTAATTTAAGCAACATTTCGCCCCAAGAATGTGAAATATCTATACCCTAAAATCAATCAAACTGGTAGCATTCTACTACACTGCTCGCCACATTTCTGTTCTATTTGTGCATTGAGCTATACATGGGAAGGAGTTTTAAAGATAGCATATCAGGACAGGGTGAAACCATTAAAACCATCAACCATACCCTACAAATGTTGATGCTAAATCCTAGCAGGTTCAGATGGCTTTCCCTGAAGTAAAATCTGAACTAGGTTGAGGGATTCCTACTTTTACCTATGAAGCAGTAACAGGATTTTACCCCCACTCGAAATGAACAGAAAGCCAGGTAAAGCATATGAAACAATTTTTTTTTTCCAGGTACTGGACAAAGCAGTACAGACTTGACACCTGAGAAGAGAGAGCAACAAGATGTGATCTATGATCATGCAGACTTTTTGTCTGCAGGAAATTTGCAGATCAATATGCAAGCTAAGTCTAGTGGATTCACTGAGCTGAGGAGACAGAGATCAGAGCTCAGGGAGGGCTGAGGAGGCTGGCATTTTCAGGGAAGAATTTGGAAAACTAAACAAAGGAATAACTCCAAAAATCGGTATAGAAGACTCTTGAAGTCTTGGCTGAATATTAATCTGCACATGTGTAGGATGAATTTCCATAAAGCTGCATGACAAGAGTAGCTGCCTGAAAAAGAACCCAGAGCTTAATAATTCCCTAAACTCATACACGGCTAGGGGTCATTTAATATCCCAGCCATTTGAATTGAGAGACTTCAGTGAATACGAAGTCCATTCAGTAAATATCCCAAGAGGGTCCCACCTAGCTCTAGAGTAAAGACTACTCTCAACCTGCACAAAAAAAGAAAGGAAGGAAACAAGGAAGAAAGGTGGTTGTTATAAATGAGCTTCAAAATTATTTAGTTGATTTACAAATAACCTAATTGCTGGATGCAACTATGTTCAGCATTCTTTAAGGAAAACAGCAGGATTCAGCCCTTAGCAATGTAAAATTCACAGTGTTTGGCAGGACATCAAAACTTACTAGATATGAAAATAAGTAAAAAAGAAGAAAAAAAGTGACACATAACCAGAGAAGAAAATGGTCAACAACAAAAATGACTCAGAATGGGAAGACATGATGAAATTAGAATACAAAAAACTCTTAATTAGCCAGTATAAATTCTATAAATGTGCTCAAGGAATTAAAACAATATATGAACATAATAAAGAGAGAATCATTACCTGAAATGAAATATTCATTAGTTTGGCTAAACACCAGAAGACAAATCAGTGAATTAAAAGACACAGCAAGAGGAACTAGCCAAACTGAAGTTCAAAGAACAAAATGCTGAAAAAATAAACAGAGCATTGGTATCCCACAGAACAATAACAAGGATGGAAATTAAAATTCAATAAGAAGGAAAGAGGAAGAAGGAGGAAAAATGACGAAGAAAATAATAATTTTTAAATTTGGTAAAAATAATAAGTCCAGAGATTCACAAATCTCAGCAAACTCTCCAAAGGAGAAAAACAAATAGAACTGCACCACAGTCTGACGTAATTCAATTGGACAAAGAAGAAAAATCTTAAAAACATCAAAGGCAAAGAGACACGTTATGTACAGAAGAGCGAAAATAATTGTACAATTATGGAAGCCATAGGATGGCACAGCAGTATCTGTAAAGTCCTGAAAGAAAATAAAAAAATTAAACTAGAATTCTGTATCTTATGGAAAACAAAGACTTCTTTTAGCAAAAGCTGACAAAAGTACACCATCAGCAAACATGCTCTATTAGAATTGTTAAAGGTAGCTGGCTCCTCAGACAGAAGGGAAAGGATATCAGATGGATATAATGGGACTATAAAAAAAGAGTGAAGAGTACAGAAGTGGCAATTAAGAAATATATTATTAACTTATTTTAAAATATAATTAATTTTAAAGCAAAAATAATCATGTATTATGAGGTTTTATAGTGCATATGAATTGTGTGTTCTCACCACCTCTATTCAACATTGAATCTAGTCTGAACTGGAGTAATAAAAGTAGAACATCTTAAAAAGACATTAGAAGTATTAAAGGATTTTAGCAAGCAACAGGATACAAAGTCAGCATCTAACACCAGAAATATTTCCATACACTAGAAAAAAATCAAAATTGAAAAAAGAATACTACATTGAAATACCATATAAAATTTGAAATAATTTTGGATCTATTTAATTTAACATGTACAATAGCCATTCAATAAAAACTATAAAAAGTTTCTGAGAGAAGATAAAGAAGATTTGGAGACAGACAATGTTAATGGGTTGGAAAACTCAATAGTGTTAAGATGTTAATAATCCCAAATTTATCTGTAGTTTTCATGCAATCTCAATTCAAATCTCAGCAGGTCTTTTGTAGAAATTAACAAACTGATTTTAAAATTTATGTTGGGAATTGAAGACAAAGAGCTATAAAATAAATCTGAAAATTGAAAATAAAATTTCAAGACTTAACACTACCTGATTTCAAGAATTATTATTAAATTACAATAAATAAAATGGTATGACATTCCCATAAGCACAGATATAGAGACTGGAACAGAACAGACACATGTACATATCTGCTCACGTGATTTTCAGAAAATTGCCAAAGCATTTGAACAAAGAAAGTGCATTATTTTCAACAAATACTGCTCAAATTCCTGGATACTAATATGGATAAAAACAGATCTTGGCCCTTACTTCACATTGCATACAAAAATCCAAGAAACAAAAAACTTGAAGTGGATGGATCATTAGCCTTAATATTAAAGCTAAAATTATAAACTTCTAGAAGAAAACCTTTCCAAATACACAATAGTAAAACAAAAAAAATTATAGGTAAAACCAAAATGCACAGACCAAAAAAAAAAACATGACCAAAAAAAAAAAACTTCACCAAAATAAAAAAAACCTCTTCTTCAAAATACACCATTAAGGAAATAAAAAGGTGGTACGCACACTCACAAAGCACTTATGTCCAGAATATATATAAAGAGAAGTCTTAAAATCATATTTTTTTAAAAGCAAATAACCCATTAAAAACTATAAAAAGAATATGGATTTACTCTTCACAAAAATAAATATACAAATTACCAATAAGTATATGAAAAAATGTTTAACATCAGTCATTATAAACTTCACATTGAAAACACTATGAATCACCAACAGATGTTCACTAGAACGGCTAAATTGTAAAACATTGACAATATCAAATGTTCTTAAGGATATGGAGCAACTGGAAGTTTCATTCATTGCTAGTGGAAATGCAAAATGGTACACCCATTATGGAAAACAGTTTGACAGTTTCCTATATAGTTAAACACATATACAGAGCATAACATAGCAATTTCACATCTAGGTGTTAACTTGAGAAAAATTAGAATATATGTCTTCTAATCCACAAAACTTTTATGCAAATGTTGACAACATTTTTAATATATTTAATAGTCCCAGAGTGGAAACAATCCAAAGGTCCATCAACAGGTGAATAGAGACACAAAGTATGGAATATTCTTTCCATAAAATACTACTCAGCATAACACTTTTGAGATTCATCCACACTGTGTGTTCATTGCTGTTTATTGCCAAGTGAAAACAGCCTGATGCAAAGATTTTCTAATGTAGGATACATTCTAGTGACAGAAAGCAGATTTGACACGCTGCCATTGGAGGAAAGGACACAAGAGACATTTTGGAGATGATGGTAGCATTCCATGACATGATTATGCTATAGGTTACATGTATGCATACATTTGTCAAAACTCATAGAATTGTGAATTTAAAATAGGTGCATTTTGTTTTATGTAAAACAGACTTCAACAAAGTTGAATGAAAACATCTTAACTAGGTTGTGTCCATGCTCCCCTTCACAATCTAATCTTATTTCTTCTCTAACCTCAACCTCTGTTCTTCTCCAGATGCTATTCTAGCCACACCAATTTAAATTTCTCAGACATTCAGGAACACCCCCTGCCTAAAGGCCTTTTCATTTGCTGTTACCTCTCCCACAGATGTAACTTTCTTTTTACTTCTCATAGAACTTTATTCAAATGTTATTTTCTGTCTGGGGTCTTCCCCAAAAGGCCTATTTAAAATGTCCAATTCCTTCCTTAACCTAAAATATCCTAGTCCCTTAATCCACTTAATTTTTCTCCATAGTGCTTATCATATAACACGTTAAATATTTCACTTACTTAATTACTTATCCATCTGCTCCATGAAAATTTAAGCTCCACGAGGGCAGAGATTATTCATTTTCTTCACTACTGTCATCCAAGTTTCTAGAACCATGACTAGCACAAAGTAGGCACTCAGTATTTTTTCTCCATTATAGTTTATTATTTAACCTTTTTTTACTTCATTCATATTTTTCTGTGGCACAAGTTTTTTCAATCCATATCCAAGAAAACTACAAAGTCTCTTCTTGTAGAATGTTCTGATGCCACTTCCCAAGAAGATACTCTTAGAAATAAGGGTAAAAGTTTGGATGTGAGGTGGTGGTGGTGCCATTTAATGGTATTATGCCTAAGCACTTGGAAATAATTCAATATTTTCCAATACCACAGAAATCCTTAATAATGAAGTTCTTAAAGCATCTATGTATAAAACATTTTCAAATTGTAAGCAATGTAGCACTTTATTGTTAGCTAGGACACCGAACACAAAAATTCTAATAAGCAGGCCTTGAACATATGTAATGCTGTTTTGATGCCAAAGCTTACTATTCCTCTTTTTTACCCTCAAAATCCAATTTAGGGTCTTCTATCTTACCAATATTATTCAAGGACTTCCAAGGTAGGAAGGGTGAGAGAGAAAGAGAGAGACAGAGACAGAAACAGACATGGAGAGAGACTAAGAGAGAGAGAAAGACCGAGAAACAGAAAATGAGCCTTTTGGGAGTATTTTAATGACAGTGAGCCTTCACGCCCACTAGCCAGAATGGCCCAATCAATGATTTGACATCTGATCAATTACACTGGCATTTCTTCTCCTTGGGTAGGGCATCGATAGGGTGAAAATAAAGAATCAGATGGTGAAAATAAAGATTCCTGAATGTCTTCCTTCCTCATAGGTCTCTAGCACACAGTGACAAGTAATTTCTCCTTGTAAGTGATTTTCCAAGAAGTTCCCACAGACCCTCAGTTACTCAAAAAGCTGTATCCTAAAACTGGGAGTACCAATTAGCCAACACTTTGGAGATGGATGAAATGACCTTAATGTCACCATGATGGGTGGCCGTTCCTACAAGATTGGGTGTTACTGTGGACTGATTTGCTGCCATTTTTATGGTTCAGTACCACAAAGCAATTAACAATGAGTGAGTGAGCTTTCCCAACCTTTTCTAGAAATGGTGGCTGTTTATCATTGTGTCAGACTCTTGGCAGATTCAAGAAATCTAAATTTAACAGGTGACTGCTTCCTCCATGGCTGACTGCAGTCAATGGATCTTCAGAATACCTATTCCCAGACTGGTGATCCGGACCAATAGAACAGCTGCTGAATACAAAGGGGATGAACGAGACCCACTTCAGAATCCATCAGGCACCAAGGGCTTCTACACAACCCTTGCACTACTACATAATGACTTTTTCAATTGATTTCAGCAGATTTTGGTGACTGGTTCCAATTTAGATTGTGGTGGCAGAAAAATAGGTAGGTGGATAGATGATATAAAGAGAGAAATAGAGATTATATAGTCATTACCGTATCCTATTTTTATATCATTATTGCTGCCCCCTTGAGCTATTTTAAAATAGCTTAATTTTTTAAATTGCTTGAAACCAAAATTGGGCCAACAAAGGCATGTTAGTCAATATGTAAAATCCCACCCCTATCTATTAATTGGTCAGCATGGTCTAGGGATACAATCATCCTCAAAAAATAACTATTTTTTCTCACAGCTATGCTTACAAGCAGAAAATGGTGCCTGGCACTGATATTTATCTGGGCTGGTCAAACAGTAAAGAATAACAATTGGGGTTAATGGGGATGTCTTTTTCCATTGACACATTAGGGCCTAGTTTTTGGAAAATCTGAACAGCCCACCATTTCTCACGCAGAGAAGAATGGAAAAACAAAAAGAACAGTGCACTTCTGCACTAGATGTCTAATATTATTCTGATAATCCACCTACAATAGAGGTGTTATTATCCCCATTTTGCAGATGAGGAAATTAAATCAAATGGAAATAATTGCTTAAAATAATGCAGATAAAAGTGGTGATGCTGGCTTTTAAACTCAGGCAGCTCCAGAGTCTGTGATCTTCGATAATATGCATCATCATCTTTGAAGTCAGGCAAAATAACCCTCTATTTTAGAAATCTGAACATAAACTCTTATCTGTGATTTCTTAAGAATTATTCTAAATCTAAAATTTCCTTAAGAATATAGTCAGGACGTGCAAGATGGCGGTGTGAGAGGTGAGACAGAGAGCTCCTCCCCAAACCACAAATTGTACAAAAATATAGTTAATTAATACAACTAACCTTAAAACAGCAACAAGAAAAAAGGCTGAACAATACTGCAAACAGACCTCACCAACAGAGAAGACCTCACAAAACAGGGTAACATAGGAAAGCCTTAATCTGGTGGGACTAAAGCCCCTCCCCTCCCCAACTCACCAGCAGGAGGAAGAGAAACAGAGCGGGGAGGGGGTGGAAGACTGGAACTATTGAACACCTAGCCCTGGAGATCTGCATTGTGAGCAGAATTCTATAGTGTATGGTGCTCTGGATGTTGGGGAACTTGGACAGGTGGAGTGCTTGAGAAATTGATATTCCGGCCGTATGTGGAGGACGGGATTCACACCTAGCTGCTCTGTGTCAGAGGAAAGGCAGGCAGTCTGAGAGGCTTCCTAGCAGCCAGAAGGCTGCTAAAGGGGTAGGGTTTGCACAGAGCTTGCTGTACAGGAGAAGGGAGAGCTGGACAAGGTTGCCTGGGCACGCTCTGCACAGCTGGTTAGGAACATGGGGAGGTTCAGGTGCCCCATCCCCCTGGCTGCCTACTCAGCTCTGAGGCCCCCCACTGTGACACGCAGCCTGCCAAATCTTCCTACTGGCATGCAGGCATGTGCTCGCAAACCCACAGTCACTGCAAAGGCATCAGGCCAGCCAGAAGAGACCCAGCCTACAAAAGCTAGAGACGCAAAGCACAGAAGTTTACACGTGTGTGCTTGGCCAACTGGCTCTGACACAGGAGACAGGTACCACAGACAGGAATCAGGAAACAGATCTTTCCTACCCTCAGGCACCAGCTCTGCTTCCCTACAACCCCCAATCTCACTCTAGGGGCTGAGCAGCTCCAGAGACTGGAATTTCTATGCAGTAGTGGGCACCAGACAGAAATATGAAAAGACAAAAGAACATGGTTCAGACCAAAATCTCACAAACCCCAGAAAGAGGGCCAAATGAAACTGGACTCACAAATCTTCCTGAAAGAGAGTTCAAAATAAAAATTATAAACATGCTTACGGAGGTACAGAAAAATATTCAAGAACTCAGGAACAGATATAAGTTGGAAATTCAATCATTAAGAAATTCCACATCTGAAATGAAACATACAGTGGGGGGATTTAAAAGCAGATTGGATGTAGTAGAAGAGACAGTAAATGGAATAGAAATTAGAGATGAGGAATACAAAGAATCTGAGGCACAGAAAGAAAAAAGGATCTCTAAGAATGAAAGAATATTGAGGGAACTGTGTGACCAATCCAAACGCAACAATATTCACATTATAGGGGTACCAGAAGAAGAAGAGAGAGAAAAAGGGATAGAAAATGTCATTGAGGAGGTTATTGCTGAAAACTTCCTGAATCTGGGGAAGGAGATAGTCTCTCCAGCCATGGAGGTGCACAGATCTCCCAACACAAGGGACCCAAGGAAGACAACATCAAGACATATAATAATTAAAATGGCAAAGATCAAGGATAAAGACAGACTTTTAAAAGCAGCTAGAGAGAAAAAAGATCACATACAAAGGAAAACCCATCAGGCTATCATCAGACTTCTCAACAGAAACCTTACAGGCCAGAAGGGAGTGGCATGATATATTTAATGCAATGAAGCAGAAGGGCCTGGAACCAAGAATACTTTATCTGGCAAGGTTATCATTTAAATTTGAAGGAGGGGTTAAACAATTTACAGATAAGCAAAAGCTGAGAGAATTTACCTCCACAAACCACCTCTACAGTGCATTTTGAGGGACTCCTATAGATGGAAGTATTTCTAAGGCTAAAAAGACGTCACCCAAGGGATAGATAGAGTACAGAATATGATTCATAACCTACAAAGAATGGAGGAGGAAGAAAAAGGAGGAAAAAAAAGAAGAACCTTTAGGTGGTGTTTGAAATAGTATATGAAGCAAGTTAAATTAGACTGTTAGATAGTAAGGGAATTGCCGTTGAACCTTGGGTAAACACGAATCTAAAGCCTGCAATGGCAATAAGTACATACCTATTGATAATTACCCTAAAGGCAAATGGTCTGAAAGGACCAATACAGTTATTGAATGGATAAAAAAACAAGACCCATCTATATGCTGCCTACAAGAGACTCACTTCAAACCCAAAGACATACACAGACTGAAAGTGAAGAGATGGAAAAAGTTATTTCATGCAACTAATAGTGAGAAAAAAGCAGGAGTTGCAGTACTTGTATCAGACAAAACAGACTTCAAAACAAAGAAAGTCACAAGAGACATAGAAGGACATTACATAATGATAAAGGGGTCAGTCCAAAAGAGGATATAAGTATTATAAATAATATGCACCCAACACAGGATCACCTACATATGTGAAACAAATACTAACAGAATTAAAGGGGGAAATAGAATGCAATGCATTCATTTTAGGAGACGTCAACACACCACTCACTCCAAAGGACAGATCAACCAGACAGAGGATAAGTGGAGAGACAGAGGCACTGAACAGCATATTAGAACAGATGGACCTAATGGACATCTACAGAACACTGCACCCAAAAGCAACAGGATACACATTCTTCTCAAGTGCACATGGAACATTTTCAAGAATTGATCATATATTAGGCCACAAAAAGAACCTCAGTAAATTCAAAAAGATTGAAATTGTACCAAGCAGCTTCTCAGACCACAAAGGTATGAAACTAGAAATAAATTACCCAAAGAAAATGAAAAAGCCTACAAACACATGGAGGCTTAATAACATGCTCCTAAATAATCAATGGATCAATGACCAAATAAAAACAGAGATCAAGCAATATAAAGAAAAATGACAAAAATAATTCAACACCACAAAATCTGTGGGATGCAATGAAGGCCGTGCTAAGAGGGAAATATACTGCAATACAGGTCTACCTCAGGAAAGAAGAACAATCTCAAATGAACAGTCTAAAGTCACAGTTAATGAAACAAGAAAAGGAAGAACAAATGAGGCCCAAAGTCAGTAGAAGGAGGGACATAATAAAGATTAAAGAAGAAATAAATAAAATTGAGAGGAATAAAACAATAGAAAGAATCAATGAAAGCAAGAGCTGGTTCTTTGAGAAAATAAACAAAATAGATAAACCCCTAGCCAGACTTATCAAGAAAAAAAGAGAGTCTACACACATAAACAGAATCAGAAATGAGAAAGGAAAAATCACTATAGACACCACAGAAATACAAGGAATTATGAGAGAACACTATGAAAAATTATATGGTAACAAACTGGATAACATAGAAGAAATGAACAACTTTCTAGAAAAATACAACCTTTCAAGGCTGACCCAGGAAGAAACAGAAAACCTGAATAGACCAATTACCAGCAAACAAATTGAATTGGTAATAAAAAAACCTACCTAAGAACAAAACGCCTGTACCAGATGGTTTCACTGCTGAATTTTATCAAACATTTAATGAAGACTTAATACCCATCCGCATTAAAGTTTTCCAAAAAGTAGAAGAGGAAGGAATACTCCCAAACTCATTCTACGAGGCCAAAATCATTCTCATACCAAAACCAGGCAAGGACAGCACAAAAAAAGGAAATTACGGACCAATATCCCTGATGAACATAGATTCAAAAATACTCAGCAAAATATTAGCAAACTGAGTTCAAAAATACATCAAAAAGATGATCCATCATGATGAAATGGGATTCATCCCAGGGATGCAAGGATGGTACACCATTCAAAAATCAATCAACATCATCCATTACATCAAGAAAAAGAAGGACAAAAACCACATTATCATATCCATAAATGCTGAAAAAGCATTCGACAAAATTCTACATTCATTCATGATAAAAACTCTCAACAAAATGGGTATAGATGGCAAATACCTCAACATAATAAAGGCCATATATGACAAACCCACAGCCAACATTATACTTAACAGCAAGAAGCTGAAACCTTTTCCTTTAAGATCAGGAACAAGACAAGGATGCCCACTCTTCCCACTTCTATTCAAAATAGTACTGGATGTCCTAGCCACAGCAATCAGACAACAAAAAGAAATAAAAGGCATCCAGATTGGCAAGGAAGAACTCAAACTGTCCCTGTTTGCAGATGACATGATAGTGTACATAAAAAACCCTAAAGAATCCACTCCAAAACTACTAGACCTAATATCTGAATTCAGCAAAGTTGTGGGATACAATAGTAATACACAGAAATCTGTTGCATTCCTATACAGTAATGATGAACTAGCAGAAAGAGAAATCAGAAAAACAATTCCATTCACAATCACATCCAAACAAATAAAATACCTAGGAATAAACCTAAGCAAGGAAGTGAAAGACCGATACCCTGAAACTTACAAGACACTCTTAAGAGAAATTAAAGAGGACACTAATAAATGGAAATGCATCCCATGCTCTTGGCTAGGAAGAATTAATATTGTCAAAATGGCCATCCTGCCTAAAGCAATCTACAGATTCAATGCAATCCCTATCAAAATACCAACAGCTTTCTTCAGTGAACTAGAGCAAATAGTTCTAAAATTCATATGGAACCACAAAAGACCCCTAATAGCCAAAGCAATCCTGAGAAGGAAGAATAAAGCACGGGGAATTATGCTTCCTGACTTCAAGCTCTACTACAAAGCCACAGTAGTCAAGACAGTTTGGTACTGGCACAAGAACAGACCCATAGACCAGTGGAACAGAATAGAGAGCCCAGATATAAACCCAAGCATATAATGTCAATTAATATACAATAAAGGAGCCATGGATTTACAATGGGGAAATGATAGCCCTTTCAACAGCTGGTGTTGGCAAAACTGGACAGCTACATGTAAGAGAATGAAACTGGATTACTGTCTAACCCCATATGCAAAAGTAAATTCAAAATGGATCAAACACCTGAATGTAAGTCATGAAACCAAAAAACTCTTAGAAAAAAATATAGGTAAAAATCTCTTGGACATAAACATGAGCAACTTCTTCATGAACATATCTCCCTGGGCAAGGGAAACAAAAGCAAAAATGAACAAGTGGGACTATATCAAACTAAAAAGCATCTTTACAGTAAGGGATGTCATCAGTAGAACAAAAAGACATCCTACAGTATGGGAGAATATATTGATAAATGATATATCTGATAAGGGGTTGACATCCAAATTATATAGAGAGCTCATGCACCTCAACAAACAATAATCAAATAAGCCAATTAAAAAATGGGTAGAGTAGCTGAACAGACACTTCTCCAAAGAAGAAATTCAGATGGCCAACAGGCACATGAAAAGATGCTCCACATCACTAGTCATCAGAGAAATGCAAATTAAAACCACAATGAGATATCACCTCACACCAGTGATGGCTGCTATCCAAAAGACAAACAACAAATGTTGGCGAGGATGTGGAGAAAGGGGAACCATCCTACACTGCTGGTGGAAATGCAAATTAGTACAACCATTGTGGAAAGCAGTATGGAGGTTCCTCAAAAAACTCAAAATAGAAATACCATTTGACCCAGGAATTCCACTCCTAGGAATTTACCCTAAGAATGCAGCAGCGCAGTTTGAAAAGGACAGATGCACCCCTATGTTTATTGCAGCACTATTTACAATAGCCAAGAAATGGAAGCAACCTAAGTGTCCATGAGTAGATGAATGGATAAAGAAGATGTGGTACATATACACAATGGAATATTATTCAGCCATAAGAAGAAAATAAATTCTATTTGCAGCAACATGGATGAAGCTAGAGGGTATTTTGCTCAGTGAAATAAGCCAGGCAGTGAAAGACAAGTATCAAATGATTTCACTCATCTGTGGAGTATAAGAACAAAGAAAAAACTGAACAAAACAGCAGCAGACTCACAGAACCCAAGAATGGACTAACAGTTACCAAAGGGAAAGGGACTTGGGAAGAGGGGTTGGAAGGGAGGGATAAGGTGGAAAAAGGGCTATTACAATTAGCACACATAATGTAGCGGGGGTGGGTGTAGGGTGGGGGGATACGTGGAAGGAAGTATAACGCAGAGAAGACAAGTAGTGATTCTACAACATCCTACTATGCTGATGGACAGTGACTGCAATGGGGTATGTGGAGGGGACTTGATAATAGGGGGAGTCTAGTAACCATAATGTTTCTCATGTAATTTTATATTAATAATAGCAAAATTAAAAAAAAAGAATATAGTCAGGACTATGGAATATGTGGATCCATTCAATGGGATAGCATTCAGTTGTTAACAAGGAATGACACACTGACACATGTTACAATGTGGATGGACCTTGAAAACATATGCTAAGTGAAAAAAGTCAGTCACAAGAGACCACAGATTGCATGATTCCATTTCTATGAAATACCCAGAATAGGCAAATCCATAGAGACAGAAAGTAGATTCATGGTGGCCAAGGGCTAAGGAGGAAGGGATGGGGGCAGGGTGTCTGCTAATAGATATGAGGCTTCTTTTGGGATGGGTTATGAAAATGTTCTAGAATTAGATGGTAATGGTGATTGCAAAACCTTGCGAATATATGAAAAACTAAAGAATCACTCCATTTAAAATGGCAAACCTATTGTATGTGAGTTATATTTCAGTCTAAAAAAATAATATAGTAAAGACTGAGTAAAGGGAAATTCAAATAAGGATTAGCATTACTCAAAATACATGCCAGACACCATGCAATGCTTTAAAGATACCATCTCATTTAATTGTCAGGACAGCCCTAAGACGTAGGTATTGTTGTAAGCACCCTCATTTTACAGACCATATGAGGCTTGGAGACCTTAAATGACTTGACCAATGTAATCTGGTCGGTGGCTGGGGCAAGGAATGAAGCCAGTTCTGCCTGTTCCAAAGTTAGTATGCTGTTCTGCAACCACCCACGTAGCATCGCCCTCTGGAGTCCCTTGCTGGCCTGCAAATAAGTTAGAAGAAAAATAAACGTCAAAAATAGATGATCCTCATAAATATTTAATATTCTCTGCTTTCACGGCTCTGTTATGGCTAGAGATGGAATGTTTCACACCTGGGCGGCACTCCACCTGCAGAGCTGGAAGCAACTGTAGACATGCTCACAGGCAGAGTCAAAGGGAGAGAAGCCAGAAGTGAGGATGCTGGCCCAGGCTGACGCTGGTGTCTCCAAACACAGTACCGCCCCAGTGTCTCAAACAAGCTTCACTGTGTGTGTTTCTCTCAACATACCAAGGTTTACTGGGATGCATTAAATTTCTTTGGCTGTAAATGCTCAGGAATTGTCCAAACTCTAGTTTCATTAATAATGATAATAAAAGTTCATAATTTTTGAGAATTTATTATGTGCCAGTAATTGTTTTGACTATTCATATCAACCTTATAGGGTAAGTACTTTATTTAATGCACTTTGTAAGTAATAATATTGATTATGAAGCTAATGACTATTGAGTACTTAGCATATCATTAGAAATGATAGAGTATACATGCCTTACATTCACTTCTAAATAATTGAACAGTCTGAAGTTAAGAAAACTGAGCTCAGTTAAAAACATGTCCAAATTTATACAACTAATAAGAGTTAGACTTGGAATTTAAAACCAGTTTGAATTTTCACAAAGTAAACCAACCTGCATAATATGTAACACCAAAATCAGAAAACTGAACATAACCAGTACCTCAGATGTTTTTGAATTTTACATAAATGGTTACCATACAGTAATCAGTTATTCATATCCAGCTTCTTTATTAATTTTGTTTTATTTAATTTTTTATTTTGATATTACTCTCTGTTGTATTTAACAATAGTTTGTTCACTATTGTTACATAATGTACCATTGTAGGAATATACCACACTTTATTCATCTACAATTGATGGATATTTTTGATTCATTGAAGTTTAAAATATTTCTGCTCCTATAAATATTATTTTATGTGTTTTTGGGGAGTACACAAATATATACACTTCTTACATTTTGAAATTGCTGGGTCCTAGGGTGTTGTATGCATATGATCAGCTTCAGCAAACACTGTTAAACAGTTTTTGAAAGTTGTAAAAATTCACACCCTCCCCAGCAGTGGATGATGCAAGTTCCAATTTCTCTACATCTTTGCTAATATCTGTATTTTACATTCTTTTTATTTGAGCTGTATTGGTGCTTGTGTAGTGGTATCACTTTGTTGTTTGAATATGTATTTCCCTAATAAGAAGTAAGGTTAAACACATCACTTCTTTTGAAATGTCTATTTGAGTCTTTTTCCCTATTTAATAAGCTCTCTATATTTTTCTTCTTGTTATCTAGAAGATCTTAATTCATCTATTTGTAAGATTGTGACTCTTACAAATTTTTAAGATTGAGAATTGTTCATTTTTCTACATATGAGTTATATTTCAATTAAAAAAGAAATTTAGTAAATAAAACAATGATTCCAGGGATTATATATTTAGCCACATGACTATTGAGTACTTAGCATATCATTAGAAATGCTTTTATTGACTTTTATTACTTATCTTTTAACTCTGTTCTATTAAGTTATCCCCAGTATATTTGGAAAAGAGATTGTATCATTATTCCCATTTTTGAGATGAAAAAATATTAGAACTTGGTGAGATAAATTCTCAGAGACTGTAAAGTGATGGCATTGGTCCTGGAAAGGATACCTTCCAACTTGTGTATTTACACTCCAGTGACATTTCTTTCTAGTTTTATTGAGATATAATTGACATATAACCTTCTATTAGTCCAAGGTGTACAACATAATGATTTGATATATGTATATATTGTAAAATAATTACCACATTAATGTTAGTTAACATCAATCACCTCACATAGTTAAATTTTTTTCTTATGATGAGAACTTTTAAGAACTACTCTCATAGAAACATTGACATTTATTTTTAATTGTGGTAAGAACACAATATGAGATACACCCTCTTTACAAACTTTTCAGTGCACAACACAGTACTGTTAATTACAGGCACAATGTCTACAAAGATCTCTAGAAATTTTTTTCATCTTGTATAACTAAAACTGTGCCCACTGAACAAATCTCTCCATCCCACCCAGTTTCCATAACTCCTGGCAACTACTATTTTACTCTCTGTTTCTATGATTTTGGTTATTTTAAATACCCCATATAAGTGGCATCATACAGTATCTGTCCTTGTCCTTCTGTTGGCTAATTTCACATAGTATTTAATGTCCTCTCGTTTATCTATGTTGTCACATAAGGCAGGATTTCCTTCTTTTTTGGGCTGAATAATCTTCCATTGTATGTACATGCCACATTTTCTTTATCCATTCGCCTATTGATGGACATTAGGTTGGTTCCTTGTCTTGGTTACTGCGAATAATGCTGAAATGAATATGAGAGTGCTAATATTCAGAGATCCTGATTTCAATTTTTTTGAATATATACTCCCAAAAGTGGGACTGCTGGATTATATAACAGTTCCAATTTTAATTTTTTGAGGACTCTCCATACTGTTCTCTCTAGCAGCTGCACCATTTCACATTCTCGCCAACAGTGTACAAAGGTTCCTGTTCTTCCATATCCTCTCCAGCACATCTTTTTCTAATAGCCATCCTCAGAGGTGTGAGGTGATACTTCATTGTGATTTTTTTTCTTATTACAGTTGCTGTACAATATATTGGTTTCAAGTGTACAATATATTGGTTTCAAGTGTACAACATAGTGATTCGATGGTTATTAAATCTATATTACTAAATATTCACCCCAACTAGTGACTGTCAACATAGAAAGATGTTACAGAATTATTGACTATATACTCTGCTGAGGGCTCATATTTGGATCCAGACCTTTTCTCTTTCCTGAGCTCCAAGTGCCACAGCCTAGTAGACTCTAGGCATCTCTAAGTCAGCAAGCCCCAAATGGAACTCATTATCTCAGTCACTGAGGTTTTGACTTGCATTTCCCTGATGATTAGTGATGTTGAGCACTTTTTTATATACCTGTTGGCCATTTGTATGTCTTTCTGGAGAAAGTTTCTGCCCATTTTAAAACCAGGTTATTTGGGGATTTTTGCTATTGAGTTGCAGGAGTTCCCTATATATTTTGGATATTAATTCCTTATCAGGTATGTGGTTTGCAAATATTTTCTCCCATCCCTAAGCATCACCTTTTTATTCTGGTAATTGTTTCCTTTGCTGTGTAGAAGCTTTTCAGTTTGATGTCTATTTTTACTTTTGTTGCTTGTATTTTTGGTGTCGTATAAAGTGGGTGATTCCCTCACGTGTTCCTTGGTGAATTCCAGGGTATAATATAGTTGCTCTAAAGCTTCTCACTTACTATTTAAATCTGATGGAGACTCACTTCATATTCCACCATCTCCAGAAACTATTTTCTGGCCCCTCCCCATTCTCCTATGGTATAGCTATTTACTATGTCATTCTTTTGACTTAAATCATTGGTTAGTTTTCAGGACATGAGCAGTCTATCTCCCCAAGTAGATCTTGAGGATACAGGTCATGTCTTTCACCAATTTGTCTACTTCATGGCTGTGGTTCAAACAACATTTTTCACCACATCTAACCAAACAAGAGGATGGAGTATAGCATCCTGGTTCATTGAAGTCTTCAACCTCCTGGTCTGGATTCACTGGCTCTGATTAACTTTGAGTACTCAATCTTTCAGCATAGTTGGAAGATAAAATGGTGAAAAATCCTGCTAGATTTTGTGCATGGTGCCTACTTGGTCACAGGAACACTCAAGGACCAAAACTTTCTAAATAAGAAGAAAAAAAATTCCTTATTGGTGAAATGTCAGACACTATGAGTATCTAAGGAACATATCTGGGGTCCTGCCTGTTATGGTCAAATCATATTCTACAGAGTTCAGCTGCCTTCTGCTTACTGAAAAGTACATCTGTGAGAAGCAGCAGAGGAAAGAATACATAGAAAATACTACTGGATACAAATTAAAGAACAATAGAATTTGGGGAGTAGAGATACTAATATGTTGACTGAAAAAACAAATTACAGAATTGTCAAGATTAAAAGGTACCTTAGCAAATATCTAGTTGAGGCCCCCAAAAGATACTTATTTAGTCCTTTCAATAATTTGTCCCCAAAAAGCACTAACAAATAACTTTCATTTCCATTTCTGCATACAGAAGTCTCATAAAATGGACACGTACAATCTCATATTTTTTACTCCATTTATGCCAGCCTGTGTTGTTCTGGTTACTTCCCAAGGTGTCACCTTGCCTCTTGGTCCCAGCAGTCAGCCCCCATTAACTCGGAGAGTCTGTGATCTTCCCAACAGAATCCAGAACCTTGGCTTCCATTCTCCAATCTGTTACATTACACCCAGGATCAGAGTAAGAAAAGCCATTCAAAATGCCTGCTATTTTTAAAACATTGCCTGATTTTGTTAATGTTTGCAATCTGGGGACAGTTAGGGTTACTGCTTAGAAACAAGGGCCTGACACTGAGTTGTCTCAGCACACTTAGAGAAGGCACACATTAAAATGATTGGATGGACAAGTCTCCCTCACTAGCTTATGCTCAAGTCCAGGAGGAGCAAGAGGAGATAAAGTCTTATTGATGGCCAGCTCCCTGATCCTAATCCACCTCATTCTTTGTTCCCTGTGCCAAGCTGAATGCCAGCTGGACATGCCCCAATTACTGTGGTTGATCAAACAGAACTTTCAGGCCAGAGTTTTGCTTTTTCTTTCCCAAAGCTGCTGTGAAGTCAGCTGTGATGCCTGTATAAATGTGACCTACAGCCCTTTATGTGCCAGATGTGAACAGATGTGCACATAGCATGACTTCTTTATGCCAGCTACCAGCTAGTAGAGCAGCTGATTAGAAGAGACAAGATAGAAAAGAAAATGCGGCTGTGTAACTGGCTAGCACAGCAATACTGCCTTGCAAGCTAAGCAAAGATTGAAGATCTGGGTAAAATAGGACCAGGCTTGAATAAGCAAGGTCAAGGGAAAAACGAAGATAGAATATAAAGGAGGTTTGGAAAAGACTGGTAAATCTTTATTTACTCAATATTTCTGGTTTTCAGAATATGCTGGTAAACCCAACCTTTGCAAATTTACTAATATGCATATTCATGCACATATAAAGGTGCATTTATTTAAATTCTGAAGCTATTCAGCAAATAATGAATATATAATAAAGACTGGAGGGTAGGCTTCCAGCAGGAGTTTAGGACCTTAAAGGAGGTGAACCTCTAACTTGCAGAGGTCTTTCAGTGGCCCATGGAAGAGATGGGGGTTCAGATTTGGGTAGGTAGGCAAAAAAAAGTCATAGTAGGAGAATTTTATTTTCTATAAGAACTCTAAAATAATGTAGTTTGACTGACAGTTCAGAGAAGCTCTAAGATGTATTGGAAAGGTATAGATGTAGTCACGAAGACTAGCTAAATACTTCAGAAAAGTGTCTAGGCCAAAGTGGTGTGAGACTCTGAACTGAGGCAGAGGAGGTAGTACCCAGAGAGGAAGGAGAGAACTGGAGAATTCTGGAGAGTTTAGCGTATGAAGGGTGTGGATTGTTTCTGAGGGGGAGGATTCAAGTAAAATGGCAGAATTTAATGCATGGGTACCTGTAGAGGGGGAAGAGTCCGCCAACCTTCAATAACTGCCTGATCACTGCCTAGTGCTATGTTGTTTAACTCACACTAAACCAATAAACTAGCTAATACGGCTCTATGCTTTTGTTTTGTTTGTTTTGGTTTTGTTTTTTCAACAGATGTGGCAACTAGAGTGACCAGACCCTCCCGTTTTCTCAGGACTAAGGGGTTCCCAAAACAAAGAGCTTTCAGTGGGGGGGTAAATCCCAGACAAAAGGGAATAAGTAGGTCACTCTGGCACCTGAGTGAGGAGTGTTTAGATCACTTGGCCAAATGCACATGCTCCAGAAGGAGCAAAGCCAAGGTGAAGTCTCTCCCCAAAGCCCACGGCACGCAAAGGAAAAGCAATGGTGTTAACCTAGAACAGCAATGCAGAAGGAGAAGCAAATTTGATTCTGATCGGGGAGGAGATGGGGGTAAAATGTTCTATTTTGGAAAATTGACATTCAAGTTTTCTAAAATAGAGGCTTTCATTATTAGCTTTTTCTTTTTTTTTTTTTTTTTAGCCTTTTTCGCTCATACCCTCAGTGTTCATGAGGCCCTCCTCCCTCATTTTGTTTAAAGGCTCAATGCAGAGTGGTTATTTTTGTGACTGGATAATTATCTATATTTTAAGCCTAGGATCCAGACTCTGAGTAAAGGTGTGATATGCATGTAATGAATAAATATCTGCCTGGTTAATGTAATCTGCTTGTGTCGGGTTGCCTTCCTCGTTTTCTCCAAGAAGCAAGGACAGGTCAAGTATTAGTCAGGGTCAGGCTGAAACCACTGGGTAGATATGGGGTGGGGCTGAGACCCTCAGACAAGGTACTATGAAGGAATTCAATGAGGGATTGATCAGCGCAGTCTCATCACTTCCCTTGCCTTGAATCCCTGTTCATTTTCTTATTAGGTCAGAGAAAGTGTGGCTCCCGACCAGTGGTATTAGCACCATCTGAGAGCGTGTAAGAAATTCAAATTCATGATTCCATCCCAAACCTACTGGATTAGAAACTCTGGGGCAGGTCCCAAAAGTTTGCATTTATAGAAGTTTTCTAGGTGATTTTCAGTGTCATTCAAGATTTTAAGCCTATAGGCCAAGAGACAAAATCAAGGATATCATGTAGGTATGTGTATATTGTAAGGTCTCTGTTACAACTACTCAACTCAGCTATTGGAACACACAAGCAGCCCTAAACAATACATAAAAGCATGAGTGTGGCTGTGTTGCAGTAAAACTATTAATGGACACTGAAATTTGAATTTCATATAATTTTCATTTATGACAAAATATTTATTCTTTTGATTTAAGTATGTCAAAGTTTTGGAATGCCAAACCATCGCTAGATTAATAGCACATAAAAATGGGCAGGCAGGATTTGGCCTGGGAAATAAGGAATTCAACTTTTGAAAATCTAGATTGGGTGAGGAAAGAAGAAACTGGCACGTAAAACTTGCATTAGTCAATATCAAAATGTCCCAAGAATACCAATAAACTGCCAGGCTACTGTTGCTAAAGAAAATTTGAATTTCATAGCCATAGTGTTTCATATTTGTCTCATGATTAGAGCTCATTATATGAAATATGGTATAACCATCCCTAGTCACTAAAAATGACTGAGATAGAGACATTTGAACACTCAACTGAATGTCGATTGTATTAGAGAATTATGTTTACCAACTGTAATAATATTGTATTTTTTTATAGGTTGTTTTTTAAGAAACATGTAGAAATATTTACTTAGTAAATTATAATAAAGTTGGGAATGGAATTTGCTTTAAAATAAAGTGGAAAATGGGGAGGGGTGTAAATAAAAAAGTTGACTGTGACTTGATAATTGTGGAAAGTACATGATGGGCAGGTGAGGTTATGATTTTATTTTCTATGCTTTTTACATTTAAAAGTATTTATAGTTAAAAGAATGTACACATAAAAATGTTGATTGAGGCTGATGTAGTTGTGTTGATGTGGAACTGTATGCATGCTGTATTGTTTGCTAAAATAAAAACAGACTACAGAATAGTATGTAGAATATGATTCATTGATGTGTCTCCCAAATGGTTTTCACCATATAGACTTGACGTTTCAGTCTATGTCTCACAACTCACCAGCTGTCTTTCTAAAACACAGCTTAGATCCTGCCTTGCCCATGCTTAGAAAACTCTAGATGGCTTAACTTTGCTAACAGAATGAAATCCAAATTCCACAGTATGGCATTCAAATTCTTTCAGAGTACGTCCATAATGTACCTCTCCAGGTATTCCTCATCCCTCTCCTCTTTTCCAAAACATACTACACTTTATAGGGTAATAATTAAGTGCAAAGAATAGAAAGTCATAAAGCTATACCATAACCAAAATCTGGCCCTGAAACTGGCTATGTGAACTTGGCCAAATTTCTCTGTCTCTCTGAGCTTCAATAAACTCATTTATAAATAGGAATCATAACAATGCTTCTCTCATATGGCTGCTGTGGTTTACTAGTAGTATAATACATGAAAAATGTCTCATATCGAGTCTAGCACTGATAATTCAATAAATGTTAGTTATCACTGTTAATAATTATATTTTTAGCCATTTATTTCCTCACTAACACAACAAATATGTAATGACCTCTATTTAAATGCCAGGCAATATTCTAAGCTGATATTATGATAATCACCTTCCAGAAATATGTCATACACTTTCACAGTGTTAGTCCTTTGCTTAAGTCATTTTAGTTTTATAGAATATCCTTCCCACTTGTCTGCCTGGTACATTCATACTTATTTACTCTCATAACTGAATTAATGCTTTTCTCCCAACTATATTGTTGCCCATAGAATTATGCATAGCTCCTTTCCCATATCATCCAGAGCAACTCTGCTCAATTCATGACTTCAGTAATTATAACTTGGCTTTTGACTACATATGGGTCTTTTCCACAGACTGTGAGATCCTGTATGGAAGGATCCATTTTTAATTTACCTTTATGTCTTCAGAGCACAGAATCTGGCCTATTTAGAACATGCTCAAGGAATCTCTCAAAAAGGGATATATCTTTCCTTTACTAGTAGGAAGTGAGGTATCAGGTAAATGGCTGTCAAGTATTAAATCAAAGGAATCTGAACATTATAATATCTTCACTTTTTGTAGTCAGAATGAATCTCAGTGAAGTATGCTGACAATGCTTCATGACTTTCAGCTCATTCATTCATTCATTCAATAAATATGTACTTTGTGTCACTCTGTACCTGTAACTACTAGAAACTAGAACAAGTACAGGGTCCTCTTCATGGCACCATGTTGTCTCCCTGCCAATCAGTAGATCTTTTCCAGAGGATATGTTTGGCTATGATACATGGAGATACATGGCTTCCTGAGTGGAGGCAGTATTGCCCTAGAATGGGAGGATTGGGAGAGGAAAAATGGCATCCAAGAAGTCACATTTTGTTCTGGGGTCAAACATGGAAATTACTTCCTGGCTGGCTTGGGGATTCCTGTAATCTATTCTCAATTCTTTTTCACTAGGGGTGATTTGGGGATATTATCTGAACATCCCACTTTCTGTTTCTCATTTTTACCGTGAGTGGATTAGATGGGTCAATGATTCATAACTTTGTTAGGTCACAAGAAGATTTTGAAATATAATGAAAGCTCTGGATGTTCTCCCCAGAAGGGAAAACTGTATATATGCAACACACACACACACACACACACACACACAAACACACACACATTAGCAGCATTCATGGATCCACTGCTTTCTAATCTAGAAGCCAATATTTTCCAGTGAACGAGTTTCTAGACTCAGGGATCTCCAAGACAGTTCTAATTGTATGATTCTATGTTGTTGGTTTTATTCAAAACATTCTTCCTTGCTGTATCTTTCAGCCCTAGTGTCTGATGGAGAATGTCTGCTCTAACCTGCCACTCTGTTTTCCTCAGTTTAGATTCACAAAGAAAAGTATTTGGCAAGCAGTTGCACATCTAGCCGTCACAGTCTGGGGATGCTGGGGAGAGAAGAAGGAAATGGGGATTCCAGTCATAGGGCGATGTATGTCTCCTGCCTGCCTTGCTGGGTTTCACTTATTGAATTAGGACAAATTGGAACTTTCATAAACTATGATATAAATCATTATCTCGAGTTAGCAGATGCAGTCGCACCAGGGTAGAGCACTGTTAATAACTCTGCTGGATTAGGACTGATTGGAACAATTTGAAACTTGTTTCTCTCAGCTTGATCAGCCTCATTGTAACCACGGCAATTATCCCATTTCACTTTCAATGGCTCAGCACAGACATGTTGCCGCTTTATATCCATCCTTCTTAATGAAGCCAGCTCAGACTTTGTTTGTCAAAGAGCTATCCTACACAAACAAACAATAAATAACTCCACCCCTTAGGGTACAAGGTGGATGTCTGCAAGGCAGAGATCTCCAATGAGCTAGACAAACATAATTCATATGTTGGTGATTTCATAGATTTATTTATTCATTTTATTCTTTCATAGTTGAGCAGCTGCTCTGTGCCAAGATCTGATGTGTTAGGCTGTGGGACACACAGAGCTGGACTAAAGGGTATTGTGTTGCCCCTGTGTCGTTGTTGTTTCTCTTGGTGGGGTGTAGGTTTTTGAGAGCAGGGAACATCCTTTAGTGATGATAATGACTATAATGTATCAGTTCTCTACAATAATCCAAGAACTATGCTAACCAGTTTGTATCCAGGAAGCTCACGGCAAGGGATGTTACGGAGCTGCAAAGGAGTTTATAAGAGGGAGCTCCATCTTTGTACTGAACTGATCAGTAAAGACTGATAGAGGAAAGGGCATATGAGCAGGATCTTAAAGAATAGAGTAGGGTGAGTTTGCAAGATGAAGGATGAAGAAGAAAGTTTATTTTACACAGAGGGGAGGGCGTGACCCAAATACATCCTTCATCACTTTGCTGGAAATCTAGATAAGGATTGCTTTTTAAACCTTGTAAGCTTGGACTAGTTGACATGAAGTATAAATACAAATTAAACATGTATTCAGCATTTAACATATATGTGACCCTTAAGTTACACAAGATCCCAGATCTCTACTTTTGTTAGTGTTCAAGATTTTGCTCAGGGCTTTAGTGAATACAAAAGCAAATAAGACTCAATTGCTTAATGGGCTTCCTGTTCAATTGAGGAGATGAAATAGGTTTCAGGTTAAATTTATATCAAAATGCAAACAAGGATGTTAATAAGGAATAGATAAATTTTAGAGGAGCCCGTTTCCTTTCTATTCCTCATTCCCTCAATTTACCTGGTTAACTCCTTCTGAGGGTGTTTCCCAGAGACACAGAGAAAACCCCTTTCAAATCAGGCACTGATTTGGTTTAATATGATAGTGCCCTTTAAAATACTTTTTACAACCTGTAATGTCTCTTTAAAGTAATATTTTATTTTAAGAAATACATATATTTCATATACTTATGCTCTGAAGTAAGAAATAAAATCTCCCAAGAATACTGAAGCCCTCATATGTCTCTGCTCAATTCCATTCCTCTCATTTTCAATCTTATCTTGGGTAAGCACTAGCCTGAATTTGGTTTCTAGCATTCTCTGCCTATACCTACAAAATTCATATTAAGATAATATAGTGTACAAACATCACACTTCCTTTGTCCAGTCAGGTAAGTTTCTGAGATACAGTGATGTTGGTAGGTATAACTTTAGTTCATTCATTTGTACTGCTGCTTGGTATTATGTGTGGGAAAAGTTAGTTGTGGATGTAATTTTTTTTTATTTGCCTCTCTCATTAGATCCAAATCTCTATGACAGTCTGAAAGTAGTCTGTCTTCATCTCTGTATCCTTAGTGCCCTGCACGGTGCCTGGCACAGAGTAGAGGCTCAGTGACTATGTGCTGAATGAATGAACATGTCCATGCTGGAACAAGAAATTCATTCTACATGGGAATTGTGGAGAGAAAATATGGCATTCAAGCTTCAACATTCACACTATTTTTTTATCTTTTGAGAGTTGGATAGGATAGAGTTGTCCTTTGAGATAGGATAAAGAAAACCGCGAAGGAAGGAAAATAAGGGCATAGGTGTGGATACAGTGGACTGGCAGAGATACATGTAAGAAAGATAAATGAAAAATCAATATGGAGACTTCCGGGAAGATGGCGGTGTGAGCAGGGCAGCAGAAATCTCCTCCCAAACCTATATAAATCTACGAAAATACAGCAAATACAACTATTCCTAAAAGAGAGACCAGAGCACACAGGAAAGTGCACAGCGTGCAGCCACACCTGGGAGGACTCAGCACCCCGCGAGGCGGGTAAGATACGCAGCCACGACCCGGCAGCACCCAAGCACTCACCCAGCCCAGCGCACCAGTGGGAGGAGAGGATTCGGAGCCGGGAGGGAGTGGAAGAGCAGGTCCGTGAAAAAACCAGCCCCGGTGGTCTGCGTCGGGAGCGCTGACACACATCACGCGGTGCATCGGACATTGGAGAGGCACAAGGTGCAGGTTTTGAGCCGGGAATGCGCCGGACCATGCAGCCAGCGCCCAGGGACAAGAGAAAAGTGTGCGCCGTTTGTAGCGGTGTCGGAGAGGTGGGGGGCCCAGCAAGGGAACACCATCGCCCCGGCGGGCTCAGCCCTGCAGGCTGGAAGTCCTGGGGAACTTTGGTCTCCTTTGCTGGTGACGGAGAGAAGGGAGCAGACACGCTGGAACTTTATACAGATAACAATAGCCTCCCATTCGTTCCGGCCTGAGCCAAAAAGCAGTGCGGCCACAACTGTGGATTAGTGGAGCAACAGCGACACCTCCAGCACGCTTAGAGAATCCACTCCAGGTGGGCTTTTTTTTTTTGCTCGTTTGTTTTATTTTTGCCCTTTTTTTTTCCTTTTTCACCTTCCTTGTCTTTCATTTCTTTCTTTCTTCTTTCTCTTCCTTCTTTTTTTGGGCTTCCTTGGTTTTTTTGGTGGGTTTTTTTTTTAATCTTAAAGAGCCCAGCTGACATATGTGACACCTACGAGCGACCACTCCTATCACCATGTCAAGACAGAAGAACATGATACAGACAAAAATCATCAAGACACAGACACCCTCTGAGAAGGAACCTGAAGGGATGGAAATGCACAATCTTCCTAAAAAAGAATTCAGATTAAAAGTCATAACCATGCTGATGGATCTACAGAGAAATATGCAAGAGCTAAGGGAGGAAGTGAGGGAAGTCAGGAAAGATAATGCAGAAATGAGACAAGCCATCGGACGGGCTCAGCAGCAGACTGGACGAGATGCAAGAGACTGTTAATGCAATAGAAATCAGATAAGAACACAGAGCAGCTGAGGCAGAGAGAGATAAAAGGATCTCTAGGAATGAAAGAATATTAAGAGAACTGTGTGACCAATCCAAACGGAACAATATTCACATTATAAGAGTACCAGAGGAAGAAGAGAGAGAAAAAGGGATAGAAAGTGTCTTTGAAGAAATAATTGCTGAAAACTTCCCCCTGCTGGGGAAGGAAATAGTCTCGCAGTCCATGGAAGCCCACAGATCTCCTAACACAAAGGACCCCAGGAAGACAAGACAAAGACACATAATAATTAAAATGGCAAAGATCAAAGATAAGGACAGAGTATTAAAGGCAACTAGAGAAAGAAAAAAAGATCACCTTCAAAGGAAAACCCATCAGACTAACATCAGACTTCTCAACAGAAACCTTACAGGCTAGAAGAGAATGGCATGATATATTTAATGCAATGAAACAGAAGGGCCTCGAACCAAGAATACTGTATCCAGCACGATTATCATTTAAATATGACGGAGGGATTAAAAAATTTCCAGACAAGCAAAAGCTGAGAGAATTTGCCTCCCATAAACCACCTCTACAGGATATCTTAAAGGGACTGGTCTAGAAGGAAGCACTCCTAAGGCTAAAAAGATGTCACCAGAGAAAATAAAATCATACCAAAGAAAGCAGACCATCCAAATACTAACTAAAGGCAAAGAATAAAACACCGAGCATATAAAGAATGGAGGAGGAAGAATAAGAAGGGAGAGAAATAAAGAAACATTAGACTGTGTTTACAATAACTTAACAAGAAAGTTAAGTTAGATTGTTAGATAGTAAAGAAGCAACCCTTGAACCCTTGGTAACCACGAATCTAAAGCCAGCAATGGCAATAAGTACATATCTATCAATAATCACCCTAAACGTAAATGGACTGAATGCACCAATCAAAAGACACAGAGTAACAGAATGGATAAAAAAATCAAGACCCATCAATATGCTGCCTACAAGAAACTCACCTTAAATGCAAAGATATCCCCAGATTAAAAGTGAAGGGATGGGAAAAGATATTTCATGCAAATAACAAGGAGAAAAAAGCAGGTGTTGCAGTAGTTGTATCAGACAAAATAGACTTCAAAACAAAGAAAGTAGAAAGAGATAAAGAAGGACATTACATAATGATAAAGCTGTACACGTAAGAGAATGAAACTGGACTACTGTCTAACCCCATACACAAAGGTAAACTCAAGGTGGATCAAAGACCTGAATGTAAGTCATGAAAGCATAAAACTCTTAGAAAAAAATATAGGCAAAAAGCTCTTGGACATAGACATGAGCGACTTCTTCATGAACGTATCTCCCTGGGCAAGGTAAACAAAAGCAAAAATGAACAAGTGGGACTATATGAAGCTGAAAAGCTTCTGTACAGCAAATGACACCATCAGTAGAACAAAAAGACTTCCTACAGTATGGGAGAATATATTCATAAATGACGTATCCGATAAGGAGTTGACATCCAAAATATATAAAGAACTCATGCACCTCAACAAAAAAAAAGCAAATAATCCAATTAAGAAATGGGCAGACGACATTAATAGACACTTCTCCAAAGAAGAAATTCAGATGGCCAACAGGCACATGAAAAGATGCTCCACATCAGTAATCATCAGAGAAATGCAGATTAAAACCACAATGAGATACCACCTCACACCAGTGAGGATGGCCAACATCCAAAACACAAGCAACAACAAATGTTGGTGAGGATGTGGAGAAAAGGGAACCCTCCTACACTGCTGGTGGGAATGAAAATTAGTTCAACCATTGTGGAAAGCAGTATGGAGGTTCCTCAAAAAACACAAAATAGAAATACCATTTGACCCAGGAATTCCACTCCTAGGAATTTACCCTAAGAATACAGCGGCCTAGTTTGAAAAAGACAGATGCACCCCTATGTTTATCGCAGCACTATTTACAATAGCCAAGAAATGGAAGCAACCTAAGAGATGAATGGATAAAGAAGAAGTGGTACATATACACAATGGAATATTATACAGCCATAAGAAGAAAACAAATCCTACCATTTGCAACAACATGGATGGAGCTAGAGGGTATTATGCTCAGTGAAATAAGCCAAGCTGAAAAAGACAAGTACCAAATGATTTCACTCATATGTGGAGTATAAGAACTGAGAAAAAAACTGAAGGAACAAAACAGCAGGAGACTCACAGAACCCAAGAACGGACTCATAGTTACCAAAGGGAAAGGGACTGGGGAGGATGGGTGGGAAGGGAGAGGCAAGGGGGAAAAAGGGACATTACGATTAGCAGATGTACTGTTAGGGGGGCATGGGGAGGGCTGTACAACCCAGAGAAGACAAGTAGTGACTCTGTGGCATCTCGCTATGCTGATGGACAGTGACTGTAATGGGGTTTGGGGGGGGAACCTGATGAAGGGGGTAGTGTAATCACCATAATATTACTCATTTAATTGTAGATTAGTGATATCAAAAGAAACTTAAAAAAATCAGTATGGATAGAATGAAAAGCTTAGGAAAGACATAAAATTCAGGGCTGTGATTTTTCTACCAGTTCACTTTGGTGCCATCCAAAGGCTCCCTCCATACTTAGTGACAGTAAGAAAAAGGGAACAGACTCCCACTTTGACCATCATCAATAGTGAGGAAAGTCTAAACAACAGTTAGGAGTCCTTGAAATCTATAGTTTAACCCATCTCCTAATATTTGAATGTCTGCTACTGACTACCACCCCCTATCCTCATATGGTCTCTGTCAAGATTTGGCCAGTGACAGAAAGCATAATTCCTTTTCAGGCAATCCTTTCTAGCTCTCTGGTTTTTAGGAATTTACTTTCATTGATGGATTGAATAATAATAATAATGATAGCAGCGATGATCACTTTTAAGATACATGCCATGTGTCAGGCGCTAAGCTAAGTGCTTTCTACAGACTTGTATATGTAATTTGTACTGTATCCTTGTGAAGATTCACAATAAATGTCAAATGAAGAATACCAGTATTACCCCTAATTTTACAAAGAAGGAAATATAAGTACAGGAAAATCAACGTTTGTACATAGTCACACAGTTAGTAAGAGGCAGTATTGTTATCTAGTTTCACTTTGACTCAACAGTCAGGGAGCTTGGGCGCCATAACTTATAAGTCTTCCAAAGAGAAGATGCCTGCCTGTAACTGTGCCCTGGTGATTATACTTCCAGACATCAGTCCAACCCTAAAATTTCTTTCTCATGTCAAACATCTGACATATTTGAAGATAGTTAACTTTGACCTCTTCCTACTTATCTCAACATCATTTGTTCCTTCAAAGATTTCTCTTTAGACATAGTTTTCTTTATCCACATTATCATTGTATGGGATTTAAAAATGAGCTAGGTCAGACTGAATTCAGTCAAGGTTAATTAGGAGCTAAAACACTCCAACAAGAGTGGTCTGTTTAGCACCCAGGAATCTAGTAAGGTATTTTATCTACTGCTGTTGCATCATTCCTGGAGAAACCCTTTCTGTTTTAAGTTTCTGCCCTGAAGTAATTGCTGGTTGGCCCAGCCTACTTAAGGTAGGAAGTATACCTTTTTGAAAGCTGTGCCATTAAAGCAGGATACAGGAAATGACCACAGGAGTCACTGAATCCTGAGGGGCAGACAGGATATGATTAGGGGTCATTATGTCCAAGGTCATGGGCTAAGATCACATTCTGTATGGGTTGCCATGGAAACGGAGCTGAAGTGACCTGCTTCTCTGTCCCTACCTGGATCTCTCCCTGAGAAGCTGATTGAAGAGGAAGCTTTGGATGGTGCTCAAAAGAGTAAAGACCCATTAAATGACCTTTCATTTGACAGCTGGGGCCCCAAGTGAAGGTTGTAATACAACGAACAGAGGAGGAATGATTGATGACAGTGGGAAACCTCGCAGCATTATGGGATAGAGAGGCGGTTACCTAGTACATTGGAGAAAAGCAGACAGCAATTCAAAAAACGTCAATGTCAAGTTTATTGAAATGGTATTGATGCTTCACAGCCTAAATTCACTAGAATTATATCCAAAACAAATTATATGTGTTATGAAGTATTAAAGAAGAGATTTGATATTTAGCAGGAGAAAATGAAAAATTGTACATTACTTTTATTTTTATTTCCATCCAGCAAACTTTGTCGCTTTAAAGAATCAAAAGAACATCAGCTTTGGAGCCAGAGGAACCTGAGGTAAAATCTGGTTTCACTAATTTCCAATCTTATGACCAAGTCTTTTGAACTCGTGGAAGCTCAGTTGCCTCATCTTTAAAATGGGAATCCTATGAGCAACTGTATTAAAATGGGTGTAATGAAAAACTGAAGATCTTTTAAAATGAACATTTACTGAGACCTTTTTTATATAAGCGTGTACTCCACTAGTAGATTATTAGCTGTGAGACCTTGGGCAAGTCACCTAACTCTTCCTAAACTGTATTCTCACCTGATAGACAATCTACCTGTAGGAGAGTATAATGCTTAAACGACAAATTACATGTAAAGGGAATACTGCAGTGTATTAGTCATAATAACCACTCAATAAATGAGGACAATTATTCCTATTTGAATGTTACAGTTGGGAAACTGAGGCACAGAGAGGTTATCTAATTCTCACGGTAAGTGACTGGCAGAATTTCTTTTTGGCTGTGGGGCTAAACAAACAAACGAAACCATAAATAAATAAATTATAACATATTAGAAAGTGAGAAGTGCCTTGGAAAAGAAGAAACGTGAGCACGATGACAGGGAATTGAGAATGTTGAATGGGTGGGGAGGTTAATTCATTTTAAATAGGGTAGTCAGATGGGCACCCTTGAGCAAAACCTTAAAGGGGGCAAGGGAGTGGCCCATGTGCACATCTCATAAAAACAGTGACAGTTGGAGGGAAGAGTCAAAGGCCTTAAAAGTGGAACAGCGATGGCTTCAGTGTGGCCAGAACAGCATGAGCAGAAGGTAGGGGAGGAGAAAAAAGCAGAGTGGTGTCCAGTCATTTTAACATGCATGGCTTGTCACCCCCTCTAAGGAAACTAGCCTTTACTGGGTGAAACGGGGAGCTGCGGCAGGCTTTTAAACATGAGTGACATGATCTCACTCCTGTGTGAAAAGAAAGTTCCAAGTGTAAAAGCAGAATACAGATATTCTGAAGCATGTACAAACTCAGGAAATAGAGGATCCCCAAATCTCTTCTTCAAAAAACTTCTCTTGTTATTTCTTAGAACTGCATATGAATCTACGATTATCTCAAAATAAAAAGCTAAAACAAATAGGAACAACAGATACACTGTTGAAACCCCAGGCATCCCTTTTAGGATAGAACCCCACAATTAAGAGAACCTGCTGTGGTGGAATCACAGTTTAACAGGACGTGGACAAGAGGGACCACGGAAAGGAAAGACGCGTAGAGCTGTGCTCTCCAATACTGTGGCCACTAACCACATGGAGTGACTTAGTGCTTGAAGTACAGATGGTTTGTCTGAAATGTGCTCTCAATGTAAGCATTCCAGACTTCCAAGACTTAGTAGGAAAACAGACCATAAAAACCTCATTAATAATTTTGTATTGTTTAATCACTGAAATAATATCTTGAACAGATGGGGTTAAATAATAAAAAAAAAAAAGCCCTGGAAGATGAAATCAGGTAAACAAAATGATAAATGATGACAAAGTAATTGAAAATGAAGAAGCCATGGGAACAGGATCAGGGGTGAACACAGATTTCTATTCAATATGTGATTAAAATGAAAGTGAAAATTATGGTTTCAGACCAGAATATGTAAATGTTATAAACCTTACTAATAATAGTGTATGAGAGAGAGAGGACTAGAGACAGACAAAAAGACAGAGGATAAAGGCAGGCTGGTTTCCTCACAACAGTGAGTCAGTAGTTAGGTCTAAAATGGAAATGTATAGCTGTTTTTAAAAAAGATTTTAACTTAAAATTTTGTCTTACTTTTTTTTTCCCCTTTAACTCTAGAGGTACATTAGATGCAAGAAGAGGTACCATATCTTCTTGTGGTGAAAAAGTATGTATTTGACATTTGTCATTTCTTTTTCATGTTTACCTCAATATGGTTTTCTTACTGTTAAATTCAAATAAAACGAAATTTTTCATTTTATTTTAAAAGAACCCTTATAGGGGGTAGTTTAATAACCATAATATTGCACATGTAATTGTAGATTAATGATACCAAAATAAATTATATATAAAAAATAATAAAAATAAAAGAACCCTTATAACAGTATCACATTTTTATCCATTGATCTCCCTACTAACCTTCTATTTCTCTAGAGTCCTCAGATGGGAAGAAACACATCTGCATAGCCCTTACGGAGATGTTTGAAGTGATAACCATCAAGCAGTAATGACAGTTGATGCTGGGTTGTGGGATTTTAGGTAACTTCTTACCTTCTACTCTGTACATTTCTGTATTATTTGATATTTTTGTAATGATTATTTGATCATTTAAGGAATCATTTTTTAAAGATACAAATAAATTTTACAGGATATTTCTGGCTGCCATATTGAGAATTAACTTTAAGTAGGCAAGGATTGATGTAGATCCAGTAGGAGGTTATTACAAAAGAAACAGAATCAAACAGGCACATATACATGTACATTTGATCAGTATCCATAACAGGATAGGAACATGGTCCACCAAAAAAATTCAGAAAATTCAAAAATAATAAGCCTTGAGTATTTTTTAATGTAAAATGTGTCATTAAGAAAAAATCTGGGTTGGAAGATAAAATTGAGGAAATCTCTAGAAAATTGAACAAAAGGACAAAGATATAGAAAACAGGAGAGAAAAGAGAATAACATGAGAGGCTAAATCTAAGAGGCCCAATTGGTGAATAGTAAGAATTATAAAAAACAGAATATAGAAGATGTAGAGGAAGGAAAACATAAACAATATATACTTATAAAATATCTAAGAAATGAAGGACATTAGATCTGAGATTGAAGGATTCCAACAAGTTCTCACCTGGAAGAATGAAAAAGTACCTACACCAGACACTTCTGAGTACATTTTTAGGATGCAGGGGAAAAAAGAATAGTCCCTAACATTTTTCATAAAGAGAAGCAGTATTCTTCTGCTCAGTGTATTTCATTACTATATGCAATGATCAAATATCTGAATAGCACCAGCAGCCCAGAAATCAGAAGACTATGGAATAATTACACCAAAATTCTGAGGAACACAAAAATATGTAAATACTGATAATCCATCATCCTGGATCAGGGTAGAAAAAAAGGCATTTTTAAACAGGTAAGATCCCCAGAATATACCTACCGTCCAAGAAGATCTGGAAGATATGCTCCAACAACACAAGAATTTAAACCAGGAAAGAGAAGATGCAAATTCCTGAACATAAGATTCAATTCAGAAGACAGAATAAAGCAATTTCAAAATTATGATGACATTTCCAGACAATTCTATAACTTTCTGCTGCAGAATAACTAAGTTTAGAGTTAAGCAGGTCAAAGAATCCCAGATAGAGATTTTTCTTAGTATTACATACATAATGTGGTGCTTGACTGTAATAAAAGAAGTTATATGGTTTGTTTTATCGGGAACTTTCAGAATGAAATAATGTCTGAAAACTAAGCAAAAGAAAAAATAAAACAATGATCAATTCCAGTAGGGAAAAATTAGAAACGAAAGGCAATGTAATCATTGTAAACTCCATGATACATCTATGAATGCTCTCTGTATGGCCAAATAATATAAAATACCAGATATTTTAAGGCAGCTATATGTAGTAATCAATATAGGAGAAGTATATGTTTGCTCAGGAGAGTAATGGGGGCAGGTTTTGTGAGTACTATAAGAAATTTAAACCCTCAGCCTCTTTACTAGCAAGTCAGTAGCTTTTACCAAAAAAATTAAAAAATTCATAAAATGCCCTAAAGAGCACATTATTTTTGAATTAATGGAAATATTAAAAGAAAGTTGAAGTGCATGTGTGAATCCATTTCATACATGTGTGTATGCATACATATGTATGTATATGTGCATGCATGTGTGTGTGTGTACCATGTGCATGTGTAGATGTTAAGGAAGTGGTAAGCTTTGGGCAGTTTTCAGGAGTAAACACTGGCAGGACACATAAGTGCATATTGATGTTTTCAAATAAGCAAATGGAGCCAGGAAACAAGCATCAAGAGGTGAATGCTCTGAGCCTAGAGTGTGGCGTGATCAAGGCATTAAAGACCTTTAGAAATATCACCAAGTTAGTCTTGGCTCAAAGCAGATGAGATGGAGAGGAGGTAGAAAGAATCTCCTTGCTGCCTTCTCTTCAGTACACTTATTTCTACTTCTGCATCTTTGCCCGTTGCGTACTCCTGTCTGTAAGGACCACCTTTAAAATCTCCATGAATCTATCCCTCCTGCAGTGCTAGTCTGAATAGGTGACTGTCCCATGTAGCTTTTTTTTAATTCTTTAAGACCCCAAATTTTCTTTCTCTGAACTTCTGTCACTCACTGCTTCCATCCCTGCTTCCATTATGTGGTGTTGCCTCTCCAGGTAGTCTGTTCTCAGCAACTCCATCCCCTCACCGTTTTATTTTTCCCTATAACTGTTTTTATTACTCAAAAATATATCTGCGGCCAGAACAGTGGTTTTCATTCCAAAGTATCGTCAGACTAAGTGGAACATTTAAATGCATATAACAATTTTGGCAAACTATAAACTAAAAAAAATAAAACCTGGCCACTTCGGCAGAGGGGAAGTGGGATGAGAATCGCATCAATAGCACTTCCATTTTTAATCTGATTCCATATTTCTTACATATTTTAAATTGGGCAGACTTTGTTATACTTTTAAAACAGGAAAGGTGATTTTTACCATGAAAACATAAAATACGTCATTAATGAAAATAAAGTCCTGTTGAAGGAAATGAGGAGTATTACACTCAATCAAAAAGGATAGAGAAAGTTTTGAGAAAGCTGTGGCTTCTGAAGTGGTTCCTGTTCCAAGGGAAGAGGTCAGGCAAGATACATCAAGAGGGGTCCTTTAGAAGCCGAAATACAGAGGCAGAAAAAAAGAGACATGAAGAAACATTTAGAGGAGTTTGTGATGAATTGGGGCCCGGTGACCACAAGAGAGCCAAGTGGTCTAGAGACACCTCCCTTGGCAGGCACAGTTGTGTGGGGTGACTTCGTATCTTCTGAATCTACTATTCCCCCTTCTCTGCAAGGACTTATGAAATCCCAGAAGTTCATAGAATCAGATCTTGCTTTCATTTAAGTGACTGTTTACAATGGAATCTTGAAGATGTCCATTTTCTCTTTATGCCTCTGCTACTCACCCCACTTCTATCCTCCAAAATGACAAACATAACTTGCTCTGCTTTTTTGTCATTAACATGAAAATAAAGAAACAAAGAACATTCACCAGGCAGACAAAAGCCCATTTCCAGGAAAGTTAAACATTTTATGAAACCATTATAGAAAAATGTGTCAAAGCATATAATTCTTTTAGTCTGAAATGACTGCTGGAGACAATGATAACCCGGGTGTTACATCTGCCACCTTGTGGATTACTAGGGAAAATATAAGCATCATTTTTGTTATGATGTTCTTATTTCAAAGCTCCATCACCTTTCTTACACATTCCCCGTGAACAAATAGAGCAGATATTATTATTCTCTAAGTACAATTATTCAGCCAAGGCACAGGGACATTAGATGGATTGCCTAAGGTTACACTGTAGTGAGTAAACCCAGGTATGCACAATGATGAAGGATACAGGCCTTGGAGAGAAATGGCTGAGGTTGACTGAGTTCACAAAATGGTGTGAACTCAGCAGGTAACTTAACCTCCCTGAGCCTTGGTTTTAATCATCTGCAAACCCACCTGGCTGAAACATCATTGTGAAGACTGAATGACTTCGTCATTACTATTGTGAGTATGTTTATTACCCAGGTATTTTGGAGCAGCTTGTGTGTTAAACACTTCATAAACATCTGATTTAACCCTAATAGAAATTTTTCTATAGAAACATCAGGCTATGGAAGGATTGCCTCAGTCCTGACTCTACTGCCTACTGGCTGAGTGTCTCTGGTTAACTACTTCATCTCTCTAAGCCTTAAATTGTACATTTTTTAAACAAACTAGTATTTATTCAATATGGTTTCATGTGACTAAATAAGAAAATGAATATAAAGCACTTGACTCATAGTAACCAAAGTCTATTGCTATTATTGAGCTGAGTAGCTATAAATAAATAAATAAATAAATAAATAAAAATAATAATTTCAACTAAAGGTTAATGACATCTGAAGATTTCCTATGGGAAAACAAATCTATATATGGCTTTAGCATTAAGAAAGGTTATTTTTGGAGAAAAGGGAAGGGGCAGATCTTGGTAAAATATACATGTGGCACTTCCAAGATGATGTAATTACAGGGTGTTACAGCAATAGATTTAGATATCCATACCATACATACACACAAATATGGTACTAACGTGAGGGATTTCATGTATGAAATACCTCAAACTATACACTTAGGATTTGCACTCATATCATATTTCAATAAAATGCTTTTTAATTCTTGTAAGTCATATATATTTGGATCCATTTCTAGGTTCTTTATACAATTTCTCTGCTCTATTTCATAGATTAATTCAGCCCATATTTCTTGGGCACTTTTCTATGCGCTGGAACATACAAGCAAACCATAAATGATCCTTGCTCTCCTGGAGCTCACATTTCATTTCTGTTCCTTTATAATATCAGATCTATTTTATTATATTGGTTTTATAGTATGGTCTGAGATCTGTTAAGTAAGTTCCTTCCCTCTGGTTCTCTTTTGCACAAGCTCTTGGTTCCCCTTTGCTATCTCTTCTTCCTTATAAACTTTTAAAACTTATTCCAAAATCCCTGTTGGGTTTCCAAGTGGAATTGCATGATTTAAAATATATATATAAATTAAAATATTACTTAAAATCAAATTTTAATTAAATTATTCATGTATTGATTTTACAGTTTTATATTGATACTATAATTTTTATAATTGAAAAAATTTTAATTACATATCATTTTTTACCTAATGTAATGGAACTCTTCTCTTTTCTAACTAGTATTTATTGCTGGTTTAGTGAACGTATAATGACCCTTGAGTATTTTATATTGTATCCAACCTCCTTAACCCAGTGTTCTTTTTGATTCTATTGTTTGTTTTCCCCACTGTAATCTCTTATTTTAAATAATTATCTTAACTTCTTTTCATACTGAATCTGCCAGAACACTTAAGAAAATGTGAATAATGATGATACAGATTCTTAGGAAATCATCCTTTTGTTCTAGATTTTCAAGATTTTAACATAAAAGGTAGTGATTTCTTGACCACATTTATATTTGTGATTATACCACCTTAATATTTCTTAATTTTTAATGTACTTTGATCCCTCTGTTTTATTATACTAACAGGAAGTTTATTTCACTTGCTTTTTCAGTGAACTAGTTTACATGCTAAAATATCTTTTCCTTATCATTTTTGAGTTCTATGTTATTAACATCAGGTTTTATCCTTATTAATTCCCTGTTCAGAGTTTATATGATTCTAGTTTTTGTTTCTTTTTTTTTTAATTCCTCTAGATGAGGACTGTCTTTTGTTTTTATCTCTTTTAACTGTGAATGCTTTTTTGACTAGAACTTTCTGTTATGCTTTGTATTGTTTTCTAGATGGTTTGTAATTTGACTTCTGATTTCCTCTTTGATCCAAAGGTTTTACAAATTTAACTTGATGTCCAAGTGGTGAAGACATTTTAGTCAAATTTTTAATAATTTATTTATAATGTAATTAGATTAGGATGAGAGAATATACCCTATGGTACTATGCTATACTCCTTTCCTTCATACTTTAATACATTCTGGCCCTTTAAAATTTGTTTGCCCCTTACTGCCTGTGCTGTGTATGTGTGTGTGTGCTAGTGTGTATGTATGGTATATGTCTGCCTGATTGCATACACTGGAGTGTGAATCCCTTGAGTAGAGGTAGTGTTTTGTTCTATTTCTCTCCCCGGAGCCTAACACAGTTAGGCACATTGCTGGTACTCAAATATTCATTTGATTTGAATTTAATTGAACACAATGAAAGTATCTCTTAAGCAATAACTCTCAGAGCCTGGTGCAGGCAAAGATCATGTGAGAGTGGTATATTTAGGCAAAGGTGACTTTGAGCACATACCTCACTACATCAACATTTCTAGTCCCTCCTTGCCCTGCATTCCCCTTTCCCCACACCCTATCTCCAGCCTCAATGGTTTCCATTCCCTGCTGCCAAAATGCCCAGGGACTGCAGGGACACAATTCAAAGATGTTGTGAAATGTAGCCACGCAGTGTTTAACAAACAACATAACAAAGGCATCTGTCACAACATCACCTTCTGTCCCTGGGAGACTTCCGCCAGCATGGTGGTGTGCTCCCTGCCTTTTCTCTTCCTCTCTGCTCAATCCCTCTAATTACATGTGGCATTCTTTCTCCATCACACAATGAAAGAGGTCTTCATTTTGGCAGGAAAATGGAGAAGATTGGCTAGAGAAGAAATCCTGCCACAAGCAACATTTCTTTCTCAGACAGAGATTTTGGGTCAGGTCACCTATGAAAATTAATTTACAGGGATTGAAAGGCCACTTCATGCCTAAATAAGCCCTCTGACTGACAGAAAACAAACATAAAAATCTCTATTCTGTCAGTCTTGTCATTAAAGCCTCAAGTCTTTAGAACCATATTACACGTCCTCATCAATCTGATTCATATCTACTTTTCCAACCAAACCTTCCACTGCGTTTTCTCAAAAACAGGGCTGGCTTCTAACTTCTGCATTTTATAGCTGCTTTACACCCCCAGTTTATGCTGCCCCATCCCCTGAGATGCAAACTCAAGTATAATAATAATGCCAATAATAACAGCTGCTTATATTTTGTACTTATTGTGTGCCAGGAACCATGCCAAATGATTTTATGCATTTATCTCATGCGATGCTTACGATGATCTTATGCAGATATAGTATTGTTTTTCTCCATCTGTTAGATAAGGAAACTGGAGTTTAAGAAAAGGTTAAATATAAAGTAAAATAAAAAATAATACCACATACCTAAGAAGTGGGTCACAGACATAAGACTTACAATCTTTGTATGTTATGAATATATAAATGTAATCATTAGACTACCTATTCCTACCTGTATGGAGCCCTCTCTCAGTACTGGTAAAAAGCCCACCTTCCCTGCAAAGCCTGCTCAGATCCCCACTGATGCAATCATTCCTTTTCTGTCTATGCCCTCCACTGCTTTGTTAGTTCTCCTCTTCTGGTCGATACAGCTGAGCCCATTCTGCCTAGGGAAGAAAGGTATCCAGGTGTCCCTCATGGGACCCTCTTTGTTCTCTTGCACAGGAGTGACATTTCAGTAAGCAGCTCATTATTCCTCTGTTTCTGAAGGTGTATGTTTCAATTAAGTTCTGCATTGTGTTCAGAGAAGAGGAAGGCCAGATAAATCAACTTCCAAATTCAAATTAGCTTTCAGCCAGTTTTGAAAGCTAAGTGGCGTATGGATCCCATCTTTCCTTACTCCTTGGAATATGTATTATTTTTCCTCCCAGTACATTCACTGACAATCACTTACATTACAGCCAGTGTTCTTGAAATAATCCTTAATAACGCTGACAGCATTTGGGCCTTTTTAGAATATTGCTTTAATTTTCTTTTTGTTATTCAGTCCATTCATTGATTCATCAAATATTTACCAAGCACCTATTATCTTCCAGGCACTGCCCTAGGTGTTGGAAACTCAGCAGTAAACAGTCTAGATGTTGCCCCAACTGTTCCAAAAGTTTACCAGCTAACCAGTCACAGCCCTAACGGCAGGAAGAAAATGCAACAGGTTGTAGAATAGCCCAGGTATTGTTAAGAATAATAGTTTACATTCATTCAACTTATTCTTTTTTTAATACTGTGCTTTACAAAGATTAAATCATAATATTTTTATGAGCTCAATCCCATCATTTCTCCATTTTGCAGATTACTCATTAAGATAAATCTTCTTGTTATCCTTTTACAGGTGAGAAAACTGAGGCTCTGAGAGATTAAGGAAATTGCTTCAAGTTCTTGCCCAGGTTGGAAAATGGTGGATCTGGAGTTTGAACTCACATGTGGCTGGCCAGGTTCCATACCCTTATCTGCCAGAATAATGCTAGAGCAGCAGAGACACCCTCAAGGACCTGGAGCTCTCTTTACACTGTGATAACAAACCACTCACCCCTATAGTTCACCTGCATACATTGCAAATGTTTAGGAAAGGGTTAATTTGGAGCTGTGACAGGAGAATAATCAGGAGAGGCCATGAGAGAAAACAAAAGATGGTGAATATGGGTAGGGTTTACCTGGATATGCAAGGGTTAGTATGATTTAGGTAAAAGAATATAAAGAGGGTATATAGCAGGAGGCACAGATAATGTGAACAAATGTTAGAGGTAAAGGAAATCATGTGATTTTCAGTTTTTGGTAAGGAGACCTGTTTGGCTATAGCCAGATATCTACTATGGAGGAACAATGAGAAACAGTATATAAAGTATGCATACTGAGAGCAGAATGTGCATTTGACTGGAAGTGCTTCCCCAGTCCTGAGCAGACATATAATTTGAGTAAGTAGCATCCATAATCATATGAAAACCTGACCAACAATGAGCTAAAGCATCTTAAAACTACTTGGGTCTGCTAAACATTAAAATATTCATTACTTCATCTGATCATTTAAGGCATTCCTGAAATAAATGTTGTTGATTTCCCTGTGAGCTGGGTATCATTTTAGGAATGAAAAATTGGAAACATTAAAAAATTTACTTAGGGTCATCCACCTAGGAAGTTAAGGTGCAGCACTTGAATCCAGGTCTGCTGGTTTCATTTAGGAACAACTGAGAGACCATAATTACATTTCAGGGTAAGACGTGAGAAAGGAAAAGCCAAAGTTAATTCCAAGTAGATCAGACAATGGTCTTTTCTGATTGAAAAGCACGTGGCCACGCCTGGGCTTTTGTGTCTTGAAGCTCTCGGCTTCCTATTGGCTTAATAATTCAGCCTCACTCACCCATTTCAACCAGATGGTTATAATAACCTCTATCCCCAGGGCTATAAACAAAACAAAACAAAAAAATAAGAAAAAAAATCTATATTACAGGTTGTTATTAAAAATAAAATACCTGAAGCTCTGTGCTTAGAAACAAATGATTGCTATCTTGGGAATATCTAGATTGGATCAAATGCTTCGGTGTCTACTTCTTGATCAGTTTTTTCTTCCCCAAAGGAGAAGGCAAAAGGAAAAAAGGCCAGCCAACGTATTTCAATAACAAAGTAGCCACACTGATTCCCCATGGTGCTGGTAAGCAGCAGAGAAGCAATCAGAGGGCAGGGGGGAAAAGTTCAGCAGGAACTAGTCTAAAAAAGAGCAAGATGTAGTTTGACAAACACCCACCTGCTACGGCCGCTGCCTTGAGTGGCCATTTCCCCTCAGAGTGACACTTTTCAATTATGAGATGGTAGCTGAGAGCATTCTGGGCGTTTCTGCAGCTGGCTGCTATTTCCTTGCCCAATTTTTTACACATGCCGGGAAAATAGACCCTTTTTTCCATAGCCACTCTTTGCCAAACAGTAATGGTAAAAGGGTGGGATGGGATACATATTATTGCAATGGGAGTCTACTGAGTACCAAAGTGGTGATCAGTGAAACTTCCTAGGGAAACGACCCTTGATCTGATTTTGGGGGGTTGATTAAGGTTAATGTTGACTTTAAGATTAAATGAAAAACACTTCAGATGGAGGAAAATGAATGCCCACTACTTGAAAGCTCAGAAGCACTGCTTATCCATGAACTAATAAGCAATTCGGTGTGCTTAGGTCATAGGGTGCAAATGGAGAGTATGAACAGAGATGGGAGAGAAGTACGCAGAGATGAGCAGATCATAACTGATCATCTTTTCTTCTATAAGCCATTGATACATGTTATGTAACAAACAAAAAGCAGCACTTAATCCAGTGCTTAGAACAATGACTTGCTCATAGTGACTATTTGTTAAACTGAGTTTTGTTAACTCTGAAAATCTTATAGTATCAGACTTATCATATAAGTCCTGTTATGGATGTGGTCATTTAACACATGCTTCCTGACTTCAAGAAGTCTATAATCTACTTAGGGAAAGAAAGACGAAAAACAGATGCATCCACATAACACAAAACTATTGAAAAAGAGTTAATATAAAAAAAATGGTAGCCGTAAAATACACTTGCTATAGAATATTGGCAAAGGAGACCCCCTTGTAGGTTGAGTCTGCATGGATGGCATCTTGAAAAATACGGAGACCCAGAAGAATAAGTAGGAGCTGGAGAAGAGTTTAGAAGTACAAGGGAAAGAAATGAATGATGGCATTGACCTGGGATGAGGTTACCAAGTGAAGGAAAATGGGAGAGTCTGGCCTAATCAAAGGTAAGGTGATTCTTTGGGTGGGAATCACCAGCATAAAGAAGAGGACATATATTTACTTTAGAAGAAAAAGCCTTAGATTTGAGCTTCCTCTCTGCATTCTGACTGTGCATCTTGGAAGGAGATCATCCACCCCTACTGAAAATAGATACCTATTGCTTTATGTGCTCAGCAACCTCCCCCTCTTGTAGGTTTGTTGTTTCTCCCATTCAAACTATATGTTTGCAGAGAGATTGCCATCCTCTTAAAAGTTCTATCCCATATTTCAACAATTGGCCACAATGATAGGTATTGGGATAGGAACCTGCCCCAAGCTGGGCTAACCAAAGTCCTTTCCAGTGAATGTACATATTCCAATTGCATTAAGGAAAGAGGTTTTGTCTTCCTTTTGTGATGTGAGTTACAAGATGTACAACTAGAGAGCTGTCAGCACCTATGTTTTCACAATATTGAGGTAGGTGTTCTACAATGACAGAAAATAAATATACAGAAAGAAGCAAAGACAAAAGGTATATAAAGAGAAAGAGTCCTCGTGGCACTGAAGTCCCTGAGTTTTGTTGATTCTGACACCTAGATTTATCTATTTCTCCTCTGTGGTTTATGTGTTCATACTTTTGATTGATTCTGTGAGACCCGTCCAATAAATCCTCCATTTTGCCCAAGTTAGCACAAGTTGAGCTTCTGTCTCTTGCAACCAAAAGAATCCCAACAAACACATATTAAAGAATTTCATCATTCCTAAGACAGAAACAGCAGTCCTTTGACTTAATAGGCTTTTGAAAACTGAATGAGTGTAATAGGAGAATACATGAGAGTAAAACACTAAACACAAATTAGTTGTTATGATTATTGGGAGAGAAGAGAGGTAATTTGGCTTCAGTAGAGTGTGGTCTTTCTGGTTGGAGAAGACAACTGACTGTATTAGAGGCTAAGGTGAGGTCTACTGTACTCTCGTTATTTTGCTGGAGCCTCCGGGAGCAAGTGCATTTGGTTTGGAATCAGTAACCTCTCTCCATAATAGTCCCAAAGCATAGGGGATGTATGTTTGTGTAGAAAATGGGAAGTTGCACAACAATGTAATTATTAGCCTGTTGACAGTAATCATCAATACAGAATTCCCTTGGAAACAGCAATAGCCTATCACTTAGATTCAAGCCCAAAAGATGGTCTCTCCCTCTCTCCAAGTAAATTTTTTCCACCATTGGGAATCACCCAAAGAGAAGAATATCTTGGAGAATGTGAGTAAAGGGAAATGCAAAATGGTACCTAAGCATCAAATAGTCACATCTTGGCTCCAGAAACGCTAAAGAGAGCTGTCCACTTTTGGACACAGAGCGATCCTGCTCACTGGTAAACAAGGCTCCTTCACTCAGAGTCCAAAGATCTGTCCCCATTATGTCACCCTGCTCTCCCATGAAAAGGGGCCCCGACAGCCTCTCTGGCACAGGTCACTGCAGTTCCCCCTGTCAAGTTTCCTTACCTGTTTGCTCTCCTCTCCCAGCTGCCCTTCCATCTGTTTACTTTTAAGTTCCAGTTCTACATTTTACACTTTACAAATGACAGTTTAGCCTCCCTACTCTGTTAGAGAATTAAGAGATAAGTCATTAATTTATGAATGAGGTGAATCATGTAGCACACAGTGGGTGCTTAATAAATATAAATGTGTCTTCCTCTAGACAGCATGACCCTAAGGAATGGTTTGACATTTACTAAAATGACATCTTCCTTACTGATTTTATTCTGTTTTAGGTCACCAAACAAAAAATAGAGTTGGATATACATTTTTAGTTTTCCCTCAATTATCCATTGATCTAGAAGTAGCAGCAAGCAACAGCTTATACCGTATCTTTGTCAGATTTAGTGCCCTGGGCTGGGACAGAGAAAATAAGGTAACCAAGAGACATAGTTCAGACTGTAATTGTGATTATTATTAACTGTAATAATGGACCATAATAGCAGCTGCTAATAGCACCACCAGAACTCAGCCCAGGCCTCATTAATCTGGACCTCACTAATTTGCAATGTGTACTTATTTGATAAGGGTTAGACCAAAGTTCGCCCTCCATATTATCTCTGAGTTTAATTTTTCATGCAATTCAAAAAATATCTGGTAAAAGTGTATCTAACACTGAACTAGGCTATGACGTAGTAATTAAAGAGTCTCTAGGCCACAAAGTAAGGCTTACCTGGATTTAAATCCTATCACTGCTGTGTTCATATGCATGTGACCTTGGCTAAATCTCAGTTTTTCATTTGTAAAATGGATATGATAATGACTGAGTTGTTTTAATTCTTATAAAATATGTAATACAAGCATGTAATAACCACTTAACATATCACAGTTATTATTTTTATTATTCTTGTCAATAAAGATGATGATGAGTAAGTCAGGGAATATATATAATACAAGTACAGAAGAAAATAATTGTGGTATCATAGAATAAAATGCTATAGTAGAAATATTTGTACTGTGGAATCATAAATGAGTTTCCAATTAATTCTATCTGAAGAACTCAGAAGAGGAGTTGCTTGCTCTCTGACCAGTCTTGGAGAAGGAGAATTCTTTTCCTGGTGTTTAAGGAGATAAAGTGATTCAGAACATAGCAAAGAATATGCATTATTCTAGAAAATATAACAATCTGGTGTCATTAAGGCAAGAGTTATCATAAAGATAAAATTCTAAAGATAGGAAAAGTGGAAACATATTGAATATATTAACAAAATAATTTTTTTTTCCCCTAGGGTCAAAGCATTTAGTATGCTTTAAAAACCCTAACAGAATAATTTAAAAACCCTGTAAGCTATGATAATCATACATCTTGTCTAGTTATTAAAAATTATTTTAAGCCTTGGTAGCACTGCTAGCAATGAATTTATGCTATTGTCTCTATATGAAATAAAACAAATATATTTATTTGAAAGACTCTTCAGTTTAGACGTTTTTTTTTTCAATGAGACTAGGGATATATTATCATCATGTTAACTAAAAGAGAAAAGGGCAGCCTGTGTAACTATTGTTTTTTATTATTTTAACATTGTTCTCAGTTACATTGCAGTATAACTGACAAAACTGTAGGATATTTAAAGTGTACAACAAGGTGATTCGATATATATATATATATACACTGTGTTAATTAACACAACCATCATTTCACATACTTACCATTTTTTTTTTTGGTGAGAACATTTAAGTTTTACTTTCTTACCAAATTTCACTTACATGAGCCAGTGTTATCACCTCAGTCACCATATTACACATTAGATTCTAAGGAAATATCCATCTTACAACTGAAAGTTTAGTAGATGTTTTATTTCTTTGGAGTAATTTTCTCCTGTTAGTGTGGGTCAGTGAGATTTGACTATTAACATCATTATATAGAGAAGAAATTATGACTAACTTTGAATAAGTTATTTAACTGCTTTGTAGCTCAGTTTTCTCAACCTGAAAGTGTATATATGTTTAAATTGTTTATATGACCACTTACTTACATACGATTTCTTTGAGAACAGATTCCTCATCAAAATCTCTCTTACATCCCTAGGAACTGATCCATAATTGAAGGTTCATAAATATCATTTGAAATAAATGGAAATACCTCTGTTGAAGAAATAGTACACAGTGCTCTATGAATGTAACTTATTATTATGTTGAAAAACATTGTCAAGGTGACCTATTTTCTAGAACATTGAAAAAAGAATGCTTACAAATATCCATAAAGAACAAAGAAACATTGGAAAGGACCCAGTATTTCCCACCAACATAAAGTGTGTATATTAGATAACAAATGGCCATTTCCTTCAACATTGTCTGCAAAAATGACTCAGTTGCCGAGTCACAGAATGGTTCTACGGGCATCTGTAGTTCCAAAGAAGAAAGAAGAATTGTGTCTGCATTGCTGCTAATGCGTGTATGGTCAAAATCAATGATTAAATGATCCCTGTCTCCATGGAGTGAGGACCACTGTCTCAAACAAGGGAACTCCAAGTTACAGCCAAATTTCTTCTATTGTAGGAAAAGAAAATGCCAAAAATGACAATCATACTCATGCCTTGTATGATTTAAAAAGTTGGATGGGAATTGTTAAGATGGAAACACTGAGTGCCTGCCACGTTCCAGGAACTTAACCATCTCATTGTCATGATAGACCTGAAAGAAAGCCATTATCATTCCCATTTCATAGATGAGAAAGTAAGGTGAAGAGAGGTTAAATAACTTGGTTAAAGTTTAGAAACAGTAGCTGGCAGAGCTAATACTGAAATCACCACCTTCTTATCCCATGTTCCTTGTTCTTTTTGCTTCAACAGTTTTTCCAAAGCATCTTTCTCAGAACTTAAAATTTACATAAAAAGAGTTGCTGGATAAAAGAAGCTTGGGAATCTATGTTAATTCAAGCTAGACAGGCTTAATTATGGTTATCTGCATTGACAGCTTCCAAGATGGAAATAGAGAAGGCATAACTTCATAACTCATTTGTTTACAATGCCCTCTTTCTTTCATATTTTTTTGATCCTCAGATTTAAACAGTGTTTATTCATTTATTCATTCATCCATAAATATTTATCAAATGATGACTAAATAATGTAAATTTGGATATAAGAAAATAAGATTAATAGTATAGGCAACTGAAATAGTCTATAGTAAAAATTCACAATCTAGCAGATGGTGGGTCAAGACTATATTACGTTTACTCTGATTCTGTCCCAGGGAGTATATCTGGGTTGAAATGGTAAGTAATTATCATTATGTGCAATATGTGCTATTTATTCCTTCAGTGAATACTCACTGAACATATACTCTGTGTCAAGCCCTGGACTAGACTATCAGTCAATAAGTCAGAGATAGACCCTGTTCTCATGCAGCTTACATTCCTCTGGATAGAGAGAAAAAATAAAATAAAATTACAAAACATACGCTGTAATATACATACTTTTGTAGCAGGAATAGAGAATAAGGAGTGAGTAAATGAGAGAAGAGTATTCACAAAGGCCTTGGTGAAAAGGTGACAGTTAAATGTTCCTAAGTGATGAGAAGTAGCCAGCTATACCCAACACTGATTTAGAGGGCCCAGAGGTGGAGGGGGTCCAGTTTATATAATATCCTGATATTTTTAATAAGGAATTTGGGCTTTCTTCAGTGTTCAGTGGAAAACCACTAAGGTAATTTAAGCAGGGAGAGTAACAGAATCTGATTCACATTTTCCAATCATCTTTCCTGCCTATGAAGAGTGGACTGTAGGTATTGTGGAAATGGAGACAAGTGGATGAGTTTGGGACATATTTTTAAATAAAGGCAATATAACTTGGTGAAGGATTACACTGGGAACAAGATGGGATAGTGAAGAAAATGGAAATATTGAGAATGACTCCCAGCCTTTTGAGCTGAGCACAGATGAGATAGGAAAGAAGGCTAAGGTAGTAGAAATTGAAGATAAATAGAAATAATGTAGTAGAAATGGAAGTTTATGAAAACCCCTAGTTGGGTTATCTGAATATCTGCATTTGAGTTGAGCAATTGTCATTAAGAACTTCTCAGGGGAAGTGATATTTTAAGATACACCATAAGAATGGGTAGGAGTCAGCCAGGAGATGTTGCCACTTACACATCTGGAGAGGGTGTATGAGCTGTGAGTTGGACTGATGGCAGACAGTATGGTAACTTCAAAAAAGTCAAAGAGGCATAGTATGGCCCCTAGAGCATTAAGTAGAAAGGTGGGAGGTAGAAGGAGTCTGGGGTGGGGATGGGCATGGGAGGGGAGATGGACCATGAGCTGGTACTTTAGAAAGAAGCCAAAAAAAAGAAAATAAAGAGCCTTTTGAAACATGCTACCAACTTTGGATTTTATCCTAATAGCAATGGGAAGACATTAAAGTATATTAAGCAAGGGAATGGCAAGATTCATCTAAACTTTTAGAAGAATCCCCTTAAATGCTTTATGAAAAGTGAATTAAAATGAGCACAAGAATAAAACTGTGTGTTCCAAATGTGTTCAAAATGGTGAACTTTGGCCCTTTTAAGACAAAATGAAATTTAGAATAAAGCTTAGCCTAGTGGGCTTTTAACACAATTTTCATGGAAAAACAGTTCTGGAACTAATATTAAGGAAAGGATAAGGGATGAAATCCTCTAGTGAAAGGCAAAACACGAGATATGATTGTCCATGACTAGTCTCTGCCATTTTAAAGATTAGAATGGTCTACTGGGATTGCCTTTATGAGATAATAAAACTGACTCCAGGAATTTACCAGGGCTCTCAGCTCTCACTGGCTTTAGTTATCCTTCTCCATTATGAAAATTTCCAGAATTTCTTCATCTAAGACCTTATATTTTTAATGGGAGGGAAAGGTAGTTATTTCTACCACTTGGTTCTCCCATGATGGATGTTTCAAGGTGATTTTCTAAAAGAAGTCAAGTTCGTATAACAAGTTTGCCATGTTTTTTCTGTGTCTGAAATCCCTGTAAGATGTCTGATTCTGGCCTTCTTCCTCCATTACATCAAGATGTGTTCTGGGACATAAATAGTTTAGGTGAGGTTGTTTGATTTCAATTTGTATATTTCTCATGAAAAATGTAGTCTTAATCCCCTTCCTCACCCAAAGATAATTAACTGAGGTTGGTTTATTTTAACAAACTGATGAGCTCATTTCCAATAACATCAGCCCTACTTTGTGTCTCTAATAGGCCTCATATAAAAGGGAGGCTTTATAAGAACATAATGAAAACCCTAGTGACCCCTTCTCCCAGGAAAGGGGGATGAGAATGGTGGTGAGCCAGAGGCAAGAACAGTAAGTATATTTAATGGTGATATACCATTTTTAGACCCAATTATGTAAATTCATCCTGGAATATTGTGAGTGAGGGTTGGATGATTATTTTTCCCACTACCTCCCACACTTATACACACCCTGGGATTTATAGCAATTATGTCAATTGTCCTATTTATGGTACCTGACACATTTAATGTAAGAAAGGGACAATGCATTCTATTACCTCTTATTACAATGCAGCATGGTGATGAATGGTATAATAGTGATGATAATTAAAATGTGTTGCACATACTTAAACATAAGATTCAAGGTTTGAAGAAGTGCCTATTATCCCAGCCCCTTTTCTCTATCACATCTTCTAAAGAAAGACTCAATATCTTCCTCTGCTTGTCTGCAATTACTTAGGTGGTTCAGAAGAACACTCATACTACTGGCAGTTGATTCCCCTTTGTGTAATTCCTTCTCTTTGCTACTCTGTGTGGGACCTTTAAATGCCCTAAAAATCTCTATCTTTAGCTCTTGATGCTAAGTTTTTCAAGTAGAAGGCCCTGAACTCTAGCATTTTCAAGAATTATTAGACTTAAATTGTCATAGAAACACTGAGGAACAATGTTAAGGTTCTGAATGCCACTTTGCTTTCTTCTTATTTTAATATACCTGTTATTGTTAGGTGACCAAGGCCTCCAAAATGTAAATCAGCTACCCTGAGTTTCTATGGAAGCCAGAGTAGACTGGGTGTCTTGGATGAATCACCCAAACCATCTGAAGCTTCATTTTCTTCTCTACAAAATGGGGATGAAATTAACTGCCCTGGTTTACACAAAAGATTATGGTAGAAACAACAAAAAAATGAAATTAATCTATGTATATATATACTATAAAACATAAAATAGATACATTATTATATAGACTTCAGCCAAAAATGACTCATGTCAGTCTGGCACTTGAGAATCAACAAAGCATTTAACAAAAGTGTCATGTGTAAAATCCCATGCCTTTTACAAAGAAGAAACTGAGGTTTAAGTTTAGTGAGTTTGAGCCCAAGGTCGTAATGGTACTAAGTGGTTAATTTGCTATTGGGATCCAATATTTCTAAGTTTGGAGGAAGGAGATAGCCATGAATTTCTGTCTCTTCTATGCAAAAGAGATTAAAAATAGGACAGCTGAAAGAAAAAAGAACATGGTATTGAAAGAGATAGCATAGCATAATAGTTAAAAGCAAAGTCAGACTTAAGTTCGGCCTTGCTGCTATCTGGTATCATATCACCAAGGCTTGGTACAGAGCTCATCTCCTCTTCTACATGAGTTTAGTTGCCTTTCCTGTCCTCCTCAAGCCTTCAACCTCCACATCTGTGCTCAGTCCCAACCAATGATTTTTGCATCCTATTTGTTTGAGAAAATGACAGCAATTAGAAGCGAATTTCCATAAACTCCCACCTCCTTGTCGACCATGTGTCCATATTCTCTGATCCCCCATCTAAATTAATATTTAAACCTTAGCATTATTCCCCAGTGTTTGTTTTACTGTCTATACTCCTGTCTAAAGCCAGCTTGTCCACCAGCTCCCATCCTTTCTCACCTACTCAATGACACTGTACTTGGATTCCTTCTTTCCTTTTCTCTAATATCATTCATTTCTTCTCTACAACATTATTCTTATCACCACACAAACATGCTTAGTTAAAACAGTTAAAGAAAAAAAATATTTTGATTCCTTATAGTCTGCACCTTCTGTATTATTTCTCTCTTCACCTTTATGCAAAATTTCCTAAAAGTCTTATCTAACACCCTGTCTCCAATCCCTTTCTCCCATAACTGCTAAAACTACTCTTATCACAGTCAGCAATGATATCCACATTGTGAAATTCAACAATCAATTCTCATGGAAGAGATTTTTGTCTGTTTTGTTCAGTGCTATATTCCAAGTTGTTAGAGTAAGCCCTCATATATGGACAGTGCTCAGCAAACACTTAGGGAATGAATAAATGTGTACAAAGCAGACCTGGGTTTTAATCCAGATTTTCCCTTTTTGAGTCCTTAAATCCTCTCTAAGCCTCCATTTCATCATCTATGAAATAGATAATAATAACAATCTACCAGTGATACTGTAAAGGGGAAATGAAATAATGTATGTATATATTAGTGGCAAATAGAAAATGCTTGTTGTCACAGATTTTTTTTCAAATGGTGCATTATATGTTATTTGTAGCAAGGCTGATTAGTGAAGTGGGAGGTTTCTGAGGATATTTTAGTTGCTTAAAAAGTTTGCTTTGATGGTAAAATGACAGATTACATAATAGTTTTGCTAGCTTGTTTGCAGTTGGAATTTTTTGATGTGGCTGGGACCTCCCAAACATACTTGTTGAACATATTGAACAGGCAAACATCTCCCAGGTAAGACAATGGGAAGTTCATTGCATCGTTATCTTGTGTGATTGCTAAATCTAGAAAAATAAAACACATTGCCCATTAAGGCTTCCTCAGGGTGCAGTATGGAAGAGAAGTAATTCATTCCAAACGGGTGAAGACTGCTCACTGAGGTCTTGCTCATTTAAGAGCCTGGAAAGTGTATTCTGTCAGCAATCCATGCCATCAATGTATCTCAGTGAAATTCCCTGGTCTTTAATTAGTGGAGCTGATGAACTTGCAGAGGTCAACTTGTGTAACCAAGGCTCTTAATTGGTGGTCTTATTGTTTCTATAAAGGCAGCATAAAATATCAATGCTCAGTTTTGTTAAACACTAACTTACGTCTTTCTTTCCAATATTTTTTTCTTGATTATTTCATAATGATACTGATGGGACTGATCTGTTTATTTAAATGATGGCTGCTGTGTTTTTTTAGGGCTGTTAGTGCCCAAGAGTGAAGTTTACAGATGAATATATAAAATACTGAATCCTGGAGGATGAGGGAAGTCTGGGGACCATCCTTTTTCTTCCCATTTTTGACACCATCAGAAATGTCAAAGGAAGGGTATTTAAATCAAAGACATGAGAAGTCCCTACTTCATTAGAAACAGGCAGAAAATAAGCCAATTTTGTTTCATCAGCTCTTTATTATATATTTTTCTCTTATCTTCATTATACAGACGTGTTCATGTACACACATGTATGTACACACAAAGCATAAATGTATCTATACTGGTTCCCTATTTTCTGCATACACTCTTATCTGCTTGTAAGAGCACACACACATACACACATGTTAAAACATATATGCTATATCCATTCACCAAGAATATTTACACATACAGCAACTAAAACATACAGTCACACTTATGCATGGATGGATACCCATGAAAACATGCATAGACTCACACAGAAATGCACACAATTCACACTTATTATCTACACATACTTAAACATGTTTGCACATATACATAGGTAGTGAAAGAAAATACCAATTTTATAGCTTGATCTTTATTTCTAGTAAATGGACTACTTTGAAATGGACAGTTCTTTTATTTTCCTTTATGGCCACATTGATGGGTTTGGAATATGCAACTGTGGCAGAATTTTTTTTAACATGCCATTATATTTCTAGCACATTACTTTGCATAAAGTAAGCAATCAAATGATGAGTGAGAGAGTGAATGGATGGGTGAATAAACGAATGAACATGAGCAGGAGAGAGTGAATTACTCTGCCTAACAGAGGGCAACATTCTACAGCACCATGGTCAGCGAGGAAGGGAGGAGGCGAGGAGAGGTGGGTGAGGAAGAAGAAAGCAGCGATGAAGTGAGCTTCAGAGCACAGGGGGAATGCAAGTGTTGGCCATCTTCCCATGTCGCTATTAAAAGAATAAATCTGTTTTAATTGTGAGGCCCATAACCATTGGTCATTTCCTTTTCATGGTATCATATTTAAAGATGTCAACAACTCTAATCTCTTCATCTATATTGCTTTGTAGGGAGAAAAACAGAAAGGCACTTATGGAATTCCCTTGATCCCCATGACCAAATGTATCATTTATCTACTTCTCTGTAACAAACTGTTCCTTAACTTAGTGGCTTAAAATAACAATGATTTATTATTTGTCACAATGCAAAGGGCTGGCCAGACTGGTTTCACCTGGTTTACTCATGAGTCATATTCAGTTAGGCTACAAGATCCAGAAGGATCATATTGTTCCGTCCAACAGTTGGTGACAGCTGGGGCTGCCTGATTCTCTGTCTTGTGGCCTCTCATTCTCTGGTATGCTATGCTAGTCTACCTTTCTTGTGTGGTGGCCTGAGAGAAACTTTCTAAAAGTGAAAATACAGCAATTGAAGGTATCTTGAGGTCTAAACTCTGGAACCTGCACAATTACACATCCCCCATCTTATATCAGTCAGCATGAGTCACAGGGCCAACCCAGATTCAAAGGATGGGGAAGGAAGCTCCACCTTCTCATAGAGGAGCTGCAAGAACTTTTAGCTGTTTCAAACCTACCCACCCACTTATCCTCATAGCTACACTTTCCTTCTGCTGTGTGGGAATATGTGAACCTCTTCATGTGAGTTCCCATCCACTCTCAAGACATGCACACATTCCAAGAATAATTGACAGCAGTGGGATACTGTGGCCCACAAAGACTGTCTTAGCCTTCTAAGAGAAGGTGGGAGTTTGACTGCTTCTCTTTGCTTTGCTAGTGAACTGCAGCTAAGGGATCCAGGTAGGCCCATTGTGAAAGGGGGTATTTGTCACTGGGACAGTTGTCCATTAGAAACAGGGCCAGTGCCATGGACTCATCTGTCATTGTTCCCAAAGGATCCTTCCCTGGTAATGAGTTCTGGGCTCCAGAGGCCAAGGCCAGTGTGATTAAAAGGTCGCCTTGACATAGAAAAAAATCCCTCAGTGAGTATGTGTTGTGCATGTGTGTGTGTGCGTGCGTGTATGTATGTATGTTTTACTGTGGATTGGAGTTACTCTATAGGAAAAATATAGAAATTACTTCAACTCACTTGAGATGCTCTTTTCCATATTTGTATGCTTTTCTGTATTTGTAATCAGGGCATACATTGATTAGTTTATGCTCTCATTTTCCTAATTAGCATAACTTATTTCCCTTAATATTTTGTATAAACATATATCTCCCTGTTTTGGACTTCCCCTGTGAAATACATAAGCTTCCTGTAAGGTATTCATAACGTCCCATTGTACATTATTATCGCTGTCTGTGTATGTCTCGCTTTCCCTGATTCATCATCAGTGTCGCTCCTATCATTACTGCTACCATCATCATGGAGGGCATTCACTGAGCAGCCACTGTTAATCACACACCAAACATTTTGCAAGTGGTATTGCCGATGCTCATGCAATTCTAGGGAGATGGTTACTGTTCCCATATATTTAATGAAAGAGAAAGCTATGTTTCAGAGAAATTTACTAACTTGTCCAAAATTCTGTTGCTAGTAGGCAATGGAGGAAAGACTTAGTTGCACAGCCGATGTTGTGATGATAAGCAGATGATAAAAAATCTGAAGATAGGATGCATGTCAAAACAATTTTCCTATATTCCATTTTAGCCAGCAGGAGTCCATGCATGTAAGATGCTCTAAGACATGTTTTTAGAAGAATGTATTATTTTATATATGGGAATGTTCATTAAGGGTTTATTAACAAAGTAGGTAACTACATTTTCTTAGTTATGATACCATATAATATAGAATGTTTTATCATTTCAACACAGTTTGCTTGACCATTCTCCAACTGCTGAGCATGTCTGCCGCTTCCCTGTTTTATTCTGTTAGAAATATACTGGTGTCAGTTCAAAGACAAGGAGAGCAGTGTAAGTAGGAGTCAAATGGGTTGGGGTTGAATCCTGTTGACTTTAGAAAGAGTCATTTATCCATCTATGGCCTTAACATTTTTGATGATAAGATAGAGATTATGATAGTACCAATCTCTTAGGGTTGTTACAAGTATTGAACAAGAATTCATGCTTAAAACAAATATTACTGAGTCTCAATGTACATCAGGCCAGGCTGTGTTGGGAGTAAGTGGGAAACAAAACAAAGTTCCTGATCACATTCTGGTGTGGGGCACATGATATAAGCACAAAATGGACATAAATATAATATCCTGTCAAAAGAAGTCTTTATGAGGAAACGTCTGTGTTCTCTATTCCAGATAACCTTATAACCTACTCATTCTTCAGATTTTAGTGTTAATGTAATTTCCTCAAGGAAGGTAATTATAAAACTTCAGATTAGTCAAATCCCTTTAGAGTTAGTTTTTTTTCCAAAACACTGATCCCTGTGGCAGTATTACATTTACTTCTATGATCACTTCATTCATTTTTCTTCCTCCTCTAGACTGGATACCATAAAAGGGGATATGCCATGACTAGTATGCTCATACTGTACCCCCGGGGCCTCTGTGCAGTGTCTTTCAAGGAATATACACTAATAAGCAATCATTGAGTAAATGAACTTGATGGGTGATAGAAGTGAATAAGGTCTGTTTTTATTATGAGAAGAAACTTTGCAATTTCTTCTAGAACTTTTCTACTCAAGACACCATAAAATCCAATTCTTTGGATGTTCACAAATCCCCTTAATGCAACTCCAGCAACCAGGCAAAATCAAAGAGTGCCAGAGCGGCAAATAAGGATCTAGATTATTTTTAAATCAGCACCAAAAAGAACTTGAATATATTGAGAAAGGGTTTCATCGTCATTTGTTTCATTCAATTAAAAACCTACAGAGATTAGCTCTCTTCTGTCCCGAGAAGGAATTCTTCAACATAGTAATGATTTGCGACTTACTAGACAGGGCTTAACTTTCACCCAGCAACTGGAGATGCTTATCATACAACTGGTCACTCATGTCAGTGAGAAATGGATTCCTGACAATTGTCACATGCACACTTGAATTTGGATAGCAAATGATATACACCAATCCCAGAGAGAAGAAATAGAGTTGAGCAAGTGGGGAGAGAGAGGTCTTTTAAGTTCATACTATGGTACGAATGAATGGATTTGGCTTAGAATTTCCTATCAGTGGAATTTCTGGATTTGGGCTTAGGCATCTGAGTGAAGAGGAATTTTTCCATGGATTATATGTATGAATGTGCATATATAATTACGTGCCTCAGGGTTTCTGTGTGTGTGGGGTCTAGAAATTTGCATAAGTATATGGATGTGGTATAATTACTATGTAATGAAGGTACAGTTGGGCATGTGTGTATGTATACATACTTGTGTAAGTATGCTTAATTTTGTATGAATATATGTGTATGTGTAGATAAGTGTAGCTATTGTTTTGATTTTTCATCCTGACTTTCATTCAAAGAGGAAGAAATTAGGGGAGCTCAGACAGGAAGAGAATAAGCTTCTATCCATTTCCAATTCATAACAAGGCAGTTCTTTGCCTTTTCAAATGGTTTATTTTTAATAGCAACCAAAAAAATAAACAAAAAATTTCAAGTGGCTACTTTATCTCCTCCTGTTTGTGAACCTTTCAGAAAATCTGCTACACAATTTGGGAGAAATGTGCTGCCACTTAAATATCCCCACAACCCACTTCCTATCATCAGCGTACATTTGCAGAATGAAAAGCTTTTGAGACACATTCTTTTACACTATTGATTAGAGTATATTTTTTAATTAAAGGCAAATAAACATGTTTCTATGGGGACTTTGAATATAAAACACAACTGCACAGTCACTGAGATACAGAATGTTAAATACCATAAAATGAGGGACTCAGACCACTCCCTGCGTACTGGTCCCGCTCAGCAGAATGCAAATCAGGACACGTCCTAATCCAAAGCATTGCTCTTAATTTTACTTCTAGATGTGTGTGCCTTTGCAGCTCCAGATGCATTTGCAAAATTAAAAGCATAATTTATCTCCCAAAAGCAATATTCAATCAGCCTAGTGACTTAGTCCTGATTAAAAACTGACTCTAAACAATGTTTGTTGATTGTTGGGTCTGGTCTCAGGAACAGCAGTGGGGTTATAATCTCCAATATCCAGGAGGGGTTACGTAATTCAGTGTTTTTCTTTGCATTAAATAGCCAGATAGTGCCCTTTTAAGCTGTGAGGCCCAAAAGGGGAATGGAAAGTTACCGATAAATTTTAGTCTAAATAGAATCAAAGAGGTTCTATACAGATTAAGTAGAGTTCTGCAACTCCAAGGTACAGCACAGCACTGAGGGGGTAAATTGAGACTATCACATCCTAGGAAGGAGTGTGTCTGTATCTGAGCCAGAGGGTTCTGATAATAGAGGATATATAACAGTAGTTGCCACAGAAGATTTTGAGTCAATAACATTTCGCTCTGGCTAAGTCTAGGGTTTAGTCACATTTCTACGAGTATTTGTTGTTTTGTTTTACTATTTTATAGTTATAAGGATGCTTAGCCATCACTGAGGAAAAAGAGTAAAAGGTATTTATCCAAGGTCATAAAACAAGTTGAGAAACAGCAAAGCTTGAAAGACAGATTAACTGGACCCATGTCTAGTCCTCTCTTGTGTGCTTCCTATTAAATAAGGAACCAAACTCATGATGAGTGTGGCTATGAATTAAGCAGGACAAGAGGCACGTGATTATGCATTAGGGAATTATGGATGAGGGTGGACATATTTTTAACTGTAAGGTTTCTTAGGAATAATATTTTTATAGCATCAACTGAGGTAAAAGTGATCATAGCTATTATCTTAGGATATAGGATAATCTTCATTTAATATAAAAATTACTCCCTTTATTGATGTCAGTATGTTACTTTTAAAATAAAAATTTTAAAAATCAATGCTGATGGAGCATTCCTGGAGCTGAAGAACCAGCTGGGGAACAAATTATTGAGATTATTTTATGAGCCCAGGCTTCTCTTTTTCTTTATTCTCCACTTTGGTTGCCCTTGTTTTAAAGTTAATATAAGACTGTTTCTTTTCTTAGTGGCCTGTACATTTTCACATTTCCCAAAGGTTCTGAAAGCTAACAGACAACCAGGGGACAAAGATTTTCACTGCCAACTTCTGATATGGGCAGAACATTTTCATTAGCACTGAGTACCCATGTTGACTTACTGGGGAGGGAGCATTTGTAAATGCTTCAGTTTTGGAAAAGATATCTTGCATGAATTGATGAGGTGAACTCACTGAAGTCCAAACACAGGCTATGAAAATTGGGTTGTCTGAGGACATATCATCTAAATATTCACCTCCTTCCAGGACTTCCCGTGTGCAGCTCATGCTTGGTCCCTATCCATCCAAGAGACATAATATGAGTTATGTTTGTTGTTGATGATTTGAATCGACACTGTACACTGAATTTCTGGTTTATCTTCCAATATTCCCCAAATCCCTTTAGTTTAGTATTCCGAAGGCAGGGTTCTCTGCACACATGTTTCAGGCCTTCCACAACCAATAGACAGAGTTAAGCATAATAAGCCAGACTTGAAACTTGAATGGGAGAGTGAACTGGCAGATTTTGTAAGACAGGAGGGCTAGAAGTCATGTCCTAGAAGGTCATCCAAATGAGAAAGAAAGGCAGATTGACAAGGTCCAGAGTCAGTGAGAAGCAGCAGCAGGATACAGTCTCAAGCAAGGATGCCACCAGGAAACTCAGGCAGAGAGTGGGGTTAACACTCAAGTGACAAACCAAGGTCAGCCTTGGCTGCCCATGTAATAATGTAACATTTATTCTTTCTTTAGCCATATGGGAAGGAAACCGTGATCTGATGGTGTGTGTGTGTGTGATCTATCATGTCTTGCAACTTATCTGCTCTGTGGTATTAGTGGACAGGGTATGTGGTCAGAAGTTTTCATGTAGGATCCTGAAGGACCCACTCTTTCACAATGGGTGTTGAATGTGGAATTTCTGATATACTGAATAAGATAGGATATTGCTGTGGTTAAAACTTTAGGAACAGGAATATGTTTTCTCTGGTTCAAATCACAGAACTGCCAGCTACTGTATGAATATGAGAATGACATTTAACCTCTCTGGGGTTCATTTTTTTAATAGCCATAATGGGGACCATATAAATCAGCATAGGACCAACTGCTATAATAACTAGGCAGTGGCTCTAACATAGAGAAGTTGTTTTGACACCGCCCTGGTGTGCCCAAGAACCTTGTGCTCAGTACGGGATGCACTGGCAAGCTCACTAACTGCACTGATCCAAAGAGCACAGAGCACAGACAGTATAACCCCTTCCCCATACAAACTTTTCCTGAAACTGCTTACCTATGCATATGTCAATGGCCCTCAGGTACACCACCCAGCTTTCTTTACTTCACACTCCACAGGGTGAAGGTAAAGGTCCTTCCCCTGTGCAGGAGGCAGAGTGTGTGCAGCTACCCTGCCCATGTAGGCTGCAGAATGGATCTGCTAGCCATGAGCAACTGACACTTAGGAAGGGCTGGATCTTCTGTGCTCTAGCTCTCCTCTGGAGCCTGGTGTGTGTGTCTTTTCTTAGCAACCTGGAATCATGCATTGTTCTCTTCCATGGGTGGTATTTACCTGCATTTTGGCCTTGTCCACACTCATGCTTTATTCTATCCTGCAGCACAACCTGAACACCTAGTGAAACACCAGAAGCCACCAGAAGCTGAAAGAGGCAAGGAACAGATTTTCCCTTAGAACCTCCAGAGCAAGCACAGCCCTGACAACCCTTGTTTTCCACTCAGTGAAAGTGATTTCAGATTTCTGGTCTCTAGAACTGTAAGAAAATAAATTCCACTTGTTTCAAGACACCAAACTTGTTACAGCAGCTACAGGAAGCTAATACATACTCTATGCAAGCAGAGAAAATATTTGGTTGGATGGCTGGTTATTTATGCCACAATATTAAACTCTTCCTCATCGGATTATGGTAGGATTAAGTGAAATATTTCATGAAAAGAATTTAGGAAGGTAAGGATTCAATTTGCAGGTAATTTGTTAAATATAAATAAATTTCTAAAGTTTGAAAGTGATTTAACTGTAGGTATGAGTACTTTATCAAACACTTGCACTCTGATATATTTTTTGAATATAAGAGGGAAAGGGTGGAATTATAGTACTTTAATTGGCCAGTGCCCACAAGAGCCTGTAGCATATGTGCATGCCATCAGTAATAGGTAACAAGGGAGGTGGAGGGGGAGCTGTGAGAATTGCTGATCTAAATGGAATATGTGTAAATCAGTTCAAATTAAGTAAGCCACTGACAGAGAAATGCTTTGTGAGTCTTAAAGTATTACATTTCTTCTTCTATCTTCCTTTTCTTCTTTTTTTTACCAGCATATTATTAGAGATTCTATGAAGTCATAAGCAGCCTGGGAAAATGGGAGAAACGTATAGGCATTTCTGGAATGGGGGGGGGGGGGTGGTGAAAGGCTAAAATTCCCTTCATCTTTGTACTTCGATTTGTCATTCCTAAAATGGTAAGGAGAATAAATTGAAAACAACATTCTCAAGTGAAAATCTGTATTAAGTGTGACTGCCATTTATCTCTCCTTATCTTTTCACTTGTGGACGCTCAAGAGTTAGCTATATTTATTCAAGTGATCAAATCTACTGTGCTTTCAGAAACCCTCTGGGAATAGTTTTTTTAAAAGAATCAGCTTAATTTTCTCTTGTATTCGTGACATATGTATGTAACCAGTGACTGAAATCTGTAATGGTTAGCAGAGGGACTTCAACTCTTAAAGCACAATCATTTTTAGCTCCTGCTTCCCTTTTTTATCTTCAGAGGGTCTTAAATTCTATCTAAATATAAATACCTATGTAATCTGCCTAAATACGATGTGTCTTCATACAAATACAAAAATATGATACACATATCAGTAAATTACGTTTTAGCTAGAGATAAAGAAAATATGATGGTTGGCTTATTTTTAAGCTAAGTTCCCCTTACCTCACACATCCTCAATAATCAGAAATTTAAACATTCAATTAACAATAGTAATCATATTATATACACACTATTAGCTGTTAATCCTTTGCTATGAGTGAGGTACTAAAATGATCATTTTAGCTGCATTATATCATTTTTTAATTCTCCCAGCATGTTGGTGGGACAATTGTTAATCCCATCATTTTAGACCTGAGGAAACAAATACCCATAGAGTGTAAGTGATTTGTCCAGGATCAGATAGCTAGGATTTTTAAGTTTAAGTAACCTACAACAAAGAATGCATAGCAAGAATAGACATTCTGGATAATCTATGGTAAACCTCCTTCCTGTTTATTTGCAAAAAGAGAGGTAGACAGGATTTATAGGACTTACCAAATGCTGTGAATATTTCAGACAAAGTTCCCAAACAGGACTTAAAAACCCTAGTGTGTATTTTTTTAGATATTTTTCTTACATAATACTAAATTGAATTCCATCTCCCAACATAATACATTGTTGAAAAAAAAGAGAGAGAAGAGCTCACATCAAGCAACATATTCCTTATTAAAGGAGTTTTTTTTTCCATGAGAAATGTGAATCACACTGATGTAGACATTAAGTTCTTTGCTTCAAAACTGCATCATTATATAAAAACTAAAAAAGTAAAAACTGATCTTTGTTGGTCCTGAAAAAGCCCACTACTAGGATGTCCCAAAGGCCTAACACATCTTCACTTGGTTGCCAGTTGACGGCACTGTCATATTTGTTAAGCCCCTGCCTCAGGTATTTAATACCAGGCAATCAAACAGGAGGTGTACCTTTCATATCTTTTAATTTTACTGTCCTCCAGGAATCTCACAGAAAGAAAAAGGTCATAAAGATTAACTTGGCCAAACCATCAGCAGTTATGTAAATCTATGTCTAATCTTCCAAAATAGTCTTTCAATTTGTTCTCATTCATTCATTCATATGTAGCAACCATCTAATGAAGATAATAATGTAGAAGAGTCAGTGACTGTTCTTCAACGCTTCCCTAGTATTAGAAAGACAGACCTGGACATAAACCCAGGCTTCACTGCCCCCTACCTACATGATCTTAACAAATTACTTAACTTCTTCGATTCTCAGTGACCTTATTTGACATTTGGTAATAAAAGCATTCTTCATTAAATGGATTCTCAGTAAATGTTGATTATCATAATCCTTATTGAAATTTCCTCAGACAGTAGCCTCTGGTAAAGTTAACTGTCTTCTTTGCCTCAGTTACCTCATTTGCTAAAACTATAGTATTCAGGGGATGAATACATTAATGAGTGAATACATTAAAATAGTGCCTGGCACATAGTAACATTTAATAAGAGTTATGATAATTTACTATTATTAAATTTGCTGTTATTATAATTTACTATTATTAAATAAATAATATTACTATTTATAAAAGTATATAAATTATAATAGAGTCATTCTAATTTACTATATGTTAAGATTATTAATGTCAAATCCACAGGTATGTAGGCATCACTGATATTTAAATTAAGGAGCACTTCAAATTATCATGAGGCCAATCAAGAAAAACATCTTAGAGGAAATTTGAACTGAATTGGGCTTTTTGAGCTTCTGTAATGAGCTTTTTAGTTCAATCCATTAAGATTGCACTGAACTAGAAAAGCCTGTTTGAACATAGATGTGAACTATCACACATGATGGAGTTAATGGCCACAATTCATAAGCAATTTTTCCTGGGCTTGTGTAATTTATATTCCTTTTTCCCTTTCTTTTCCATCATGGGGTTTACTAGGAAACAATATCCCTCATGGGGTTTCTGTCAGCTGTCAACACTGAAGTATGATTTTTTTCTATTTAAGTGTTGAGTTATTGATGAGCAAAAAATTTCCTCAACTTTTTCAGCTTGAAAAAGGACTCTTTGGTCACTCTCTCATAGTTCGGGAAAAGTTGTATAGAATGTGTACGTGTGTGTGTGCTTATATGCTTATTACGTGTATGTTTTTGCTGGCAAACTTTTTGAAAAATTTCACAGAAAGAACACATGATCCTTTTATGCTGTGACACTGCTTGTAAATTAGCTCATGTTGTTGCATTTGTGTCTGCACATACACAATGTTCCTATTGCATGTATAATTCAAATTTATATATTGTTTTGCAAGAGCTTTAGCTGAATTTCAATATATTTTCTTTATATTTCTACCTCAACTTTCTGCTTAACAAAATGCCTCATATATACAGCTGACCCTTGAACAACATGGGAGTTAGGGGTGCCAACCCACTATGCAGTACAAAATCTGTGTATAACTTTTGACTCCTCCCTAAAAACTAATTACTATTAGTCTACCATTGACTGGAAGTCTTACCAATAATATAAATAGCCAATTAACACATTGTTTGTATGTTATACATATTAAATACTATATTCTTACAATAAAGTAAGTCAAGAGAAAAGAAAAATTTTTTCAAATTGTCACAACTCTCCAAAACATTTTTCAATATATTTATTGAAAAAAAACCTGCATATAAGTGGACTCATGCAGTTCAAACCCATGTAGAAGAAAGCTAATAAATGCTTGCTGAACATGAAGTAATGAATAAGGCCTCCTGAACACATGTGGCTTGAGATACTGAGGAAAAGAGATAGAATGATCTAGAGCAAGTTTGTAATTCAAGTCAGGAAACTACCAAGTTCCTAGCAACCAGTTAAATGCTATAGGTAGAGGCAATGAATATAAATGCTTGAGTCCTACTACTTTCTCTGAGTTGTAAGACCAGGTAAGGTTGAATTTTCATGAGCTAAGGGACAAGCCTGAGGAGGTAGGAGGGTAAAATTAGGATAAGGTTTACTAATACACTGTACACTTTACTAAAAGCCAGAAAATGGCCAAAAAAACAGATAAAAAAAGGAATGAAAATTAGACATTAAAACACATGACTTACAGGGTGAGTTCAATTACTATTTGTAACCTTGTATTTGACATCTCTTTAAGATGTCAGTGCCTTTATCTGCAAAACTAGGGTTTAATTAATAACATCTACCTTGAACATGAGTTTCTCCTGCTATCAATATAAGGTGCAGGTTTAGTGTATAAGCTATTTGTTGTTTGGGTTGACTTCTGTCTAACAACCCTCCCCAAATTTTATGAGCAAAAATAACCACAATTCTTTGGAATGACTGGGCTTAGCCAGGCAGTTCTTCTGTTCCATGTAATGTTGGCTACTGCTGCAGTCATCTAGGGAACTAAGTGGGTTCAAACTCCAAGATGGTTTATTCACACAGCTCATGTTTATGCTGCCTGTTAGCTGGGAGCTCAGCTAGGGCTTTCAACCAGAGCATTTTCGTATAGCCTATCCTTATGACTGGGACTTCTCAGAGCATGGAAGTTGCATTCTAAGATGGGGAGTCCCAAATATAAGTGTTCTAAGAGAGAGGAAGTGAAGTTGCCAATCATCTTAAAGGCTAGGTGTTGAATGGCACATTATCACTTATGCCATATTCTAGTAGTTGAGCAGTCACAGATTAGCCAGATTCAAGAATCGGAATCAATTTCAACTCTCACTAGGGAGAAAGACAAAGAAGTTTTGGACATCTTTAAGCCACCCATATTTTAGTTCCTGGTAATAAGTTACTTATGTTTCTTTCACTTACAAAACAAACTCTCTCTCTCCCCCAGACCTCCATAAATCTCATTCTACAATTTGATATGACTCCAAGAACAGGATCTTGTCACCTAAACGAGGTCCAGGCTGTTTGCATGTGATTCCTCTCAGTATGAAACACAATGAACTAAAGAGATTAATCTGACCCCCACATCCCTAATACAACAGGTTAAGCAGGAAAAGGAGAACCACAATTCACACTTCCATCTAGTGATGTTCTGGTAAATGTTTACCAACCACTTTCCACTGAAAGGAGTGCTGCTGTGTAGTGTTTCCTGATCTCTATGTATAATATTTCCTGATCTCTAAATATTCCTACCATGGCCAAATTCAATGTATCAATATGCTGTCAACTAGCTTGAAAAATTCTTGAGAATTTAACTGTTGGCTCTTGCCCAACAGTGTATACCATTCAAAAAAAATGAGCTAGAAAATAGGAGGCATATCAATGGTTCAGAGCAATTCCTGAAATCAAGCTGGGTACATGTTGGCAATTATTTTATTAGAGTGTTTCTGCATGGCTCTTGGCTCCATGCTCTGGGATGGCTCTGCCTTCTACATCATCCTTCTTTTTCTACAAGAAACACCCCATGTTTGCATGTAATTAGCATCCTCATTTTGTACATAGGGAGTTGGAGATCCAAAAATTTCTTTTCATTTTAAACTGTCTCTGTCCCTTTAATCCCAAGCCCATAAAACCCCTTAAAAATCATGTGGGTTTCCTGTGTATCAATTTATAAATCCACTCCATAAACATAAGTCTGCACTAACCCATTATCCAAAACTCTGTAACCAGAAATTATTTTGAGACTGATCCCTTCTTACTTTGGGTTGGGAGTCAGAGTTCTGTGGAACACCACCATGAAGATTCTCAGAATTCTTTATTTCTAGAAGAAATTATCTAAGGTAAACGCCCTTCAGTGTACTAGAAGCCTCATTTCCTGGCTGAGAAAAACTGCCTTAAATCTTTCTCAGATCCTAACAAAGAATCTAACAGATGCACCCTTAAGATTTGATACTGAGACCACTAGTGCCTTGGATTTGATCTTTGCCGTAAGGACTTTTTTTTAAACTTTGGAGTAGCAAGACAAGAAAATCACTTATTTATTAATGCAGCACATCACAGCTAAAAATGTTTCTCTAGACTCTACTTGAAAACTGAAGACTTCCTTCTGTAATCCACCTCCCTGTATATGGACAGTATCACATGCAGCTGAGAGAAATCAGTATGAGCCTTTAATATGCTGCCTGTAAATATTCTCCACTAAACACACAAGTTCATTAAGTATATGTTCCACTTTAGATGCTACCTTAGGAGACAGGGTTGCCAAACTTTCACCACTATATGACATAAGTAACCATTTTCTTGGACTCAAATATAAACATTCTTCCTGCCCATCCTAACTTCATAAACCATTTCCTTTAAGTGTTATGACATTCTGGCTACCACTTAGTTCCAAAGCCAATGACACACATTTCCATATTTTCAAGGCAGTATCACATTTTCAAGTACTGATTTATGTTTCGGTTATCTGTTCCTAATAAGACTTACTGACTGAAAAGAAGGAGCATTTTATTATCTCTCATGATTATTTGTGTTTCCCAGGCCCAGCTGAGAAGTTTTCTGTTCCATATGATGTTGACTGAAGTTAGAGCCACTTTGGAGCTTGATTTTACTGGAATGCCAAAGATGGTTCACTCATATGACCAGCAGTTGATACTTACTGTTGACTAGGAGCTTGGTTGGGCTGTTGTGGCAATACACGGTGGCTTGGGCTATTCATACCATAGCAGCCAGGCTCCAGGAGAAAGCATGCCCCCCAAAAACTGTTCTAAGAGTGAAGAAACAAACATTTCCTGCCCTCTTAAATGGTATTCCCATAGTTGGTATAACATCACTTTTTCCTCACTCATGTGGCAAGTAGTCAAAGAGCCAGCACAGATACAGTGAAAAGGAAAATAAACTTCAATTATAAATGGAAGCATGACAAAGAATTTTTGGCCATCTTTTATCTGCTAGACAGAGACTGTACCCTATTTCATGGGACTAAAATATTTCAGGCAATAAGGGAGAATAACTGTTTCCATCATTTTTGATGAGTTTGTTTAGGTTATACATGAATGACTATAACTTGTTCTTCCTCACTTGTTGATAACAGCCACCAAAGTTGGAAAATCTCTCATTCTGGAGAGAGATTATATCTAATAAAATCCCCACTTCAAATGCCCAGGCACTATTGTCCTGGCACATTCTCTGACCACGCTTCCCTTATGGCTTCTGAATTGATTATCAAGAATTACATTTCCCATTTATTCAACTACTGTTACTCCTACAGCTAGCTTCCCTCAAGTCTTCCAAGAAAAGGTATCTCAGACTCAGGATATCTAGATGTTAGATTTGGCTCAGCTATTTTCTAAGTGTCCTTGGACAAATCAGTAAACTCTCATCAATTTTCTCTTTTATGTTGATAAATATAAAATAATGTTCCATTATAATGTGACAGTGAATGTGAAGGAGCTTTGTAAAGTGTGTTATATTTATATGAAGGATGACTACCCACTCACTAGGAACCCTTCTGCTGAACCCTCTGGGGGTACAGCTTGTGCTTGCATGCAGTGTTGCTTTGGCTGGTTGAAGTCAGCCAGCTGACACTGACTGTATGATTGAAAAAGAGGCCTCTGTCCACTGCCACTGCATGCATTATCGCCTTTGGGAAGAAGGCCATACATCAGTGGGGTCCCCATCTGCTTCAGGGAGCCAGCCAGCCAGCTCCAACCTGTCAACCAAGCAGCTCCTAGCCCAGTTGGTCTCTTCATATTACATCCTAAACCCCAGTAATTTCAATCTGTTTTGTTGATTGTTTAGATTCTTGGTCTATAGGATACCAAATCATCGGTTTGACTAATTTGGATACTGGACTCACCAGGTGTTCTGAAGCTACATAGACATGCAGTTCATATAGGGAGCACTGAGTGATTGAGTGTTCCCTAGGGCTCTTTGGGAAGATATCAAAAGCTTTTTGAAACATGGGTCATTATTGCTTCAAAGTCTTAACACTGCCACTACAACTTTTGGAACCTGGGAAATAGGATTAACTTTGCACATAGGAAAAAAAGTGTTATTCCATTTCCAAGCTAAAAATACCATCCCTTTGTCCCACATATTTCTTTCCCTGGCTTAGTCACTTTGCCTCAAATTCTACTCTTTTTCACACTTTGGAAATTGAAGGCCAAAACAAAAATGCCAATTTGACAACTTGGTAAATCATCAGCTACCAATATAGTTGAATGAATTGATTAACTGATTATTAGTAATCAGGCTTTCTAGTTGAGTCCTGAAGGAATAGGACAGAGGATAGGTGATAGTATCATAAAGGATGGGACAAAGAAACATGACAATTTATGTATCTCTGATAGAACCAAGAGTTAAATACAAAGGTATATAAGGACATTAGCCACTGGGTAAAAGAGTAGAACACAAGCCAGTGAATCAAAAGGCAAGTGGGGAAAGGCACTTACTCCAAAGCTGTATGGAAAGACTTCCAAGTAGACAGGGTGGATAGAGTATGAGCTATCTGACATTACTTGGGGAACAGTGGTAGCTGAATGCTCCAGATTGCTCACAGCTGATTGCTGTGTTAGCTAACATAGTTATCTACTGTTTCTTCCTCAGGCATTTTGACTGTAGTGTGTTACAAAAATAGCCACAATACTTTGGATTAACTTCCATTATGAAGTGAAGTTGATTTCCTCACCCTTTGAATCTGGGCTGCCTTTTTGACTGGCTTCGACCAATGTGGAGGGAGACATGGTGTATCAGAAGCTTAGGTTTTAAGAAATCTTACAGCTTCCACTTTTGTTGCTCTGGTAACCTGCCATCAGCATGTGAACATACCTAGGCCAACCTGCTGGAAAGCGAGAGGCCTGGAACCCAAGGACCCTGACTCCCTCAAATGGCAGCCAGTCATTAAGTCAGGCACTCTTCCGAGAGGGAGGAACAGTAAGTGAGGTTTACAATGTCTCTGATTTCATGTTATGTTTCTATATAATAAAAGAAAATGAGAAATAAGCATTAAGCAAATAAATAATTTAAGATCGTGAAAAGTGCTATGAAGGAAATAAGCATGATAATATGATAGCTATTACATTTGATGGTTGTGGATGCCATTGAGATTTAAATGACAGGGAAGAATAACCATGAAATGTATAAAGGGGACAGGATTCTAGTAAGAGGGAAGAGTTAACACACAGCCAAAGGTAGGACTACAGTGACATTGGACTATTGAAGGATAGAGATTGGTGCTGGAACACAATGAGGAAAGCTAAGAATGAGTAAGAGATACTGAAAAGATATGAGGGGATTGATTAGTTAAGGGCCCTCCTAATCTATTTGTAGATCATGGTGAACAGTTTGGATTTTATTCTAATTACAATGAAAATAATTGGCAGATTTTACTTAGGTAAGTTATATATATATATAATGTGGTATTTTTTAAAAAGATCACACTCACTTCTGTATAGAGAATGCATTTTATCAGACAAAAGTATGTTTAGTGAGACCAGTATGGAGTATTGAAATAATCCCAAGAAATGATGATGGGCAAGGGCAATAATAGTGGAGAAGGAAAGAAGTGAATGAATTTGGAATACCACTTTGAATTTTGAGTTGATAGAACTTAATGATAGAATGATGAAGTCCAAAGGGGGAAAAATCAAGGACGACTTGGAGATTTTAGGGTCAGAGGATCATGCCCTGAAATGAGAATGATGAGGGTAAGAGGGCTCTTGAACTGAGAAAAACCTCAAAATTTCTGTTTTTGATAGTTCATCATACTTCATAGACAATGAAGATATTTAGAGAGATATTTTATATAGGAGGGTGGTATTCGAAGAAGTCAGTACCAGATAAAAAGATGGTGGTTAACCACAAACAGATGGTAATTAGAGCCACAGTCTTGTATGGCTAGACAAACTCACCTTGAGAAACAGTTCAGAGAAGAGATCAGAGATGGCCAGGACTGATCTCCTGGCCACACCACCAATTAGAAATCAGTCTGAGAAAGTGACCAACAAAAGGTAACTGAGAAAGAGAAGCTAATGTGGTAGGCTGAAAACCAGGTCAGCATGCTGCATAAGAAGCCAAAAGGGGGGAAAAAAAGTTTAATAAAAAAGAAAATGGTCCACTGTGTTGAATGTTTCTGAGATTTGGACAGGGAAGAGAGGAGACCATCTGATATAGTAACTTGGGGAAAATTAAACTTCATACCATTTCAGAGGGTTGTTGATGATAAAAGCCTAACTAGAAGGGTTTAGGAGTGAATGGATCAGATGGGCGGGGGGAAGTGGATTAATACTCTGATCCCTGTATGTTAACAGGGAAAGAACGTATTTTGGAGAAGTTGGTCTTTTAGTAACCATCCAACTATATAGCTGGGTTGGCTAGAAATGTCATAGAGAAATGAATGAAAGATATAATAGTAGTGTATCTGTATTGCAAATATAATGTATCTATAGTGTAAATGGAGAAATTGTACTGATCCTCAAATTTTATTAAATTAATTTTAATATAATCTCATTATAGCTCAGACCCCTCTCCAAACAATACACAAGTTGTAAAAAAGTGTGATACTCACATACAGAGGAGAACAACTGATGTGTAGACAATTAACAGGATAACAAATTAACCTCTAGGATAGAATACGCTTTTTTAGATTAACAGGAACAGTTTTATGGGGAAAGTCAATATTTAGAAGACTTGAAAAGAAAAGGATAAGTAAGAGAAAAAGATGAGTTGGGGGGGTGTCACCTAGCATGGTAACATATACATTGATAAGCTTTAAAGAGGGATATCAAAGTGAACACGTAGAAGATCTAGGTCCTTTGGAATTTATGGTGATGTAAATGTGGAGGTAGGAGAGTTTTAAAAAAGACTATTACACTATTAGTATGTGCAAGATGATTTGGAGGAGACAGAGAATGGAGGTGGGCAGACTTTCCGTAGGAGGCTACTGAAATAGACTAGATGAGAGGTAATGAGGTGTGAAGCAGGGTACCAGAAATAGGAATGGAGAATATGGAGAGGTTTCCAAATTGCTGGAAAAAAAAAAGTTCACATCTGTATAGGTCAGACTGTTATCCTTTGCAGTGCATGAATTGGTGATGTGGGGATTACTGCTGCCTGAAATGAATGAATGATGCACAAGGGTGGGGTTAGGGAACTGTAAGGAGACACAAATGTAGTAACTCACCTCAGCTCCTACATACAGTATTTTGCTTCTTTCTGTCCATCTGCTCTAGCCTGGGATATCCACTCCATCATCATCCAGAGACTAGGGATGTTTTAGTAAGAAATAATGGAAGGAGGGACTTCCGGGAAGATGGCGGCATGAGCGGGGTGGTGGAAATCTCCTCTTAAAACCATATGTATTTATGAAAATACAACAAGTACAACTATTCCTAAAAAAGAGACCAGAAGATACAGGACAGCACATAGCCTACAGCTACACCCAAGAGGACTCCGCACCCCATAAGATATGGAGCTGCGATCCGGCGAGAACCAAGCACTCCCCCACCCCAGTGGACCAGCAGGAGGAGAGGATTCAGAGCCAGGAGGGAGCGGAGGTACAGGCCCACGAAATATCGAGCCCCGTTGATCTGTGCGGGGAGCACTGACACACACTGCGCAGGGTAGCAGAGATTGGAGAGACAGAGGGTGAAGGATCTGACCAGGGAATGCACCCAGGTCCTTGCAGCTGGCTCCGGGAAAGAAAAAAAAAAAGAAAAGAAAGCGCTTTTTCAGCGGACTTAAAGAGACAGGACCCCAGCAGAGGACCCAGATCGTCCCGGCACACTCAGCCCAGCAGCCTGGAAGTCCTGGGGAGTTTCAGACCCCGTGGATGGTGACTGGGAAAGGGTGGCCGCACTTAGACTTCCCAAAGATATCAACAGCCTCCTATTCATTCCCACCCCAGCCAGAGCTATAAAGGGCCCTGCGGAGCAGCGCGGCTGCAGCATAGTGGAGCAACAGCACCACCTACAGCATCCCCACAGAATCTACTCCCGGTGGGCATTTTTTGTTTGTGTGTTTTTGGTTTTTTGTTTTGTTTTGCTTTGTGTTTTTTCTTCCCTTTCTTTTTCCTTTTCCTTCTTTTCTTTCTTTTCTTTTTTCTTTCTTTCTTTTTTAAATTTTTTTTCTTTTTAGTCTTAGGGAGCCCAGCTGACATACATGGCACCTACCAGCAACCATTTCTATAGCCATGAAAAGACAGAGGAATATGGTCCAGGCTAAGATCAACCATTCAACCCCAGAGAGGGAGCCTGAAAGGATGGAAATGCACAATCTTCTTGAAAAAGAATTCAGAACAAAACTCATAACCATACTGATGGATCTACAGAGAAATGTACAAGAGCTGAGGGAGGAAGTGAGGGAAGTGAGGAAAGACAATGCAGAAATCAGACAAGTGATCGATGGACTTAACAGCAGATTGGATGAGATGCAAGCGACCCTTAATGGAATAGAAATCAGAGAACAGGGATACAGACAACCTGAGGCAGAGAGAGATAAAAGGATCTCTAGGAATGAAAGAATATTAAGAGAACTGTGTGACCAACCCAAAAGGAACAATATTCGCATTATAGGAGTACCAGAGGAAGAAGAGAGAGAAAAAGGAATAGAAAGTGTCTTTGAAGAAATAATTGCTGAAAACTTTCCCTCGCTGGGGAAGGAAGTAGTCTCGCAGTCCACCGAAGCTCATAGATCTCCCAACACAAGGGATCCAAGGAAGAGAACACCAAGACACATAATAATTAAGATGGCAAAGATCAAAGATAAAGACAGGGTATTAAAGGCAGCTAGAGAGAGAAAAAAGATCACCTACAAAGGAAAACCCATCAGACTATCATCAGACTTCTCAACAGAAACCTTACAGGCCAGAAGAGAATGGCATGACATATTTAACATTATGAAACACAAGGGCATCAAACCAAGAATATTGTATCCAGCACGATTATCATTTAAATATGATGGAAGGATTAAACAATTTCCAGACAAATGAAAGTTGAGAGAGTTTGCCTCTCATAAACCACAACTACAGGATATCTGAAACGGACTGGTCTGGAGGGAAGCACACCTAAGGCTAAAAAGATGTCAGCAGAGAAAATAAAATCATAGCAAAGAAAGCAGACCATCCAAATACTAACTAAAGGCAAAGAATAAAAAACCTGATATATAAAGAATGCAGGAGGAAGAATAAGAAGGGACAGAAATAAAGAAACATCAGACTGTGTTTACAATAACTTAACAAGAAAGTTAAGTTAGATTGTTAGATAGTAAAGAAGTGATCCTGGAACCTTTGGTAATCACGAATCTAAAGCCAGCAATGGCAATAAGTACATATCTATCGATAATCACCTAAATGTAAATGGACTGAATGCACCAATCAAAAGAAACAGAGCAACAGAATGGATAAAAAAGTAAGACCCATCTATATGCTGCTTGCAAGAGACTCACCTCAAACCCAAAGATATACACAGACTAAAAGGGAAGGGATGGAAAAAGATATTTCATGCAAACAACAAAGAGAAAAAATCAGGTGTTGCAGTACTTGTATCAGACAAAATAGACTTCAAAACAAAGAAAGTAGCAAGAGATAAAGAAGGACATTACATAATGATAAAGGGGTCGATCAAACAGGAAGATATAACCATTATAAATATATATGCACCCAACACAGGAGCGCCGGCATATGTGAAACAAGTACTAACAGAATTAAAGGAGGAAATAGACAGCAATGCATTCATTTTAGGAGACTTCAACACACCACTCACTCCAAAGGACAGATCAACGAGACAGAAAGTAAGTAAAGACACAGAGGCACTGAACAACACACTACAACAGATGGACCTAACAGACATCTACACAACTCTACACCCAAAAGCAACAGGATACACATTCTTCTCAAGTGCACATGGAACATTTTCCAGAATAGACCACATACTAGGCCACAGAAAGAACTTCAGTAAATTCAAAAATATTGAAAGTCTACCAACCAACTTCTCAGATCACAAAGGTATAAAACTAGAAATAAATTTTAGAAAGAAATCAAAAAGGCTTACAAATACATGGAGACTTAACAACATACTCCTAATTAATCAATGGGTTAATGACCAAATCAAAACAGAAATCAAAGAATATGTGGAGACTAATGACAACAACAACACAAAGCCACAACTTCTGTGGGACGCAGCAAAGGCAGTTTTAAGAGGAAAGTATATTGCAATCCAGACCTATTTAAAGAAGGAAGAACATTCCCAAATGAATTGTCTAAAGACACAATTACTGAAATTGGAAAAAGAAGAACAAATAAGGCCCAAGGTCACCAGAAGGAGGGACATAATAAACATCAGAGAAGAAATAAATAAAACTGAGAAAATAAAACAATAGAAAAAAACAATGAAACCAAGAGCTGGTTTTTTGAAAAAATAAACAAAATAGATAAACCCCTAGACTCATTAAGAGAAAAAGAGAATCTACACACATAAACAGAATGAGAAATGAGAAAGGAAAAATAACGATGGACCCCACAGAAATACAAAGAATTATAAAAGAATATTATGAGAATCTATATGCTAACAAGCTGGAAAACCTAGAAGAAATGGACAACTTCTTAGAAAAATACAACCTTCCAAGACTGACCAAACAAGAAACAGAAAAACTAAACAGACCGATCACCAGCAACGAAATTGAAGTGGTAATCAAAAAACTACCCAAGAACAAAACCACCGGACCAGACAGATTCACCTCTGAATTCTACCAGACATATCGAGGAGAATAACACCCATTCTCCTTAAAGTTTTCCAAAAACAGAAGAGGATGGAATACTTCCAAACTCATTCTATGAAGCCAGCATCACTCTAATACCAAAACCGGGCAAAGACCTCATCAAAAAAGAAAATTACAGACCAATATCCCTGATGAACATAGATGCAAAAACACTCAACAAAATATTAGCAAACCGAATTCAAAAATACATCAAGAGGATCATACACCATGATCAAGTGGGCTTCATCCCAGGGATGCAAAGATGGTATAACATTTGAAAATCCATCAACATCATCCACCACATCAACAAAAAGAACAAAAACCCCATGATCATCTCCATAGATGCTGAAAAAGCATTTGACAAAATTCAACACCCATTCATGATAAAAACTCTCAACAAAATGGGTACAGACAGCAAGTACCTCAACACCATAAAGGCCATATATGACAAACCCACAGATAACATCATACTTAACAGTGAGAAGCTGAAAGCTTTTCATCTAAGATCGGGAACAAGACAGGGATGCCCACTCTCTCCACTGTTATTCAATATAGTACGGGAGGTCCTAGCCACGGCAATCAGACAAAACAAAGACATACAAGGCATCCAGATTGGTAAAGAAGAAGTCAAATTGTCACTATTTGCAGATGACATGATATTGTACATAAAAGACCCTAAAGACTCCACTCCAAAACTATGAGAACTAATATCTGAATTCAGCAAAGTTGCAGGATACAGATTTAACACAAAGAAATCTGTTACTTTCCTATACACTAATGATGAACTAACAGAAAGAGAAATCAGAAAAACTATTCAATTCACAATTGCATCAAAAAAATAAAATACCTAGAAATAAACCTAACAAAGGAAGTGAAAGACCTGTACTCTGAAAACTACAAGACACTCCTAAGAGAAATGAAAGAGGACACTAACAAATGGAAATGCATCCCATGCTCTTGGCTAGGAAGAATAAATATTGTCAAAATGGCTATACTACCTAAAGCAATCTACAGATTCAATGCAATCCCTATCAAACTACCAACAGCTTTCTTAAATGAACTGGAACAAATAATTCTAAAATTCATATAGAACCACAAAAGACCCCGAATAGCCAAAGCAATCCTGAGAAGGAGGAATAAAACAGGGGGAATTACGCTCCCTGACTTCAAGCTCTACTACAAAGCCACAGTAATCAAGACAATTTGGTATTGGCACAAAAACAGACCCACAGACCAGTGGAACAGAATAGAAAATCCAAACATCAACCCAAACATATACAGTCAATTAATATTTGATAAAGGAGCCTTGGATATACAATGGGGAGATGACAGCCACTTCAGCAGCTGGTGTTGGAAAAATTGGACAGCTACATGTAAGAGAATGAAACTGGACTACTGTCTAACCGCATACACAAAGGTAAAATCAAGGTGGATCAAAGACCTGAATGTAAGTCATGAAACCATAAAACTCTTAGAAAAAACATAGGCAAAAATCTCTTGGACATAAACATGAGCGACTTGTTCATGAACATATCTCCCCAGGCAAGTGAAACAAAAGCAAAAATAAACAAGTGGGACTACATCAAGTTGAAAAGCTTCTGTACAGCAAAGGACACCATCAGTAGAACAAAAAGACATCCCACAGTATGGGAGAATATATTCATAAATGACGTATCTGATAAGGGGTTGACATCCAAAATATATAAAGAACTCACACACCTTAACAAACAAAAAGCAAATAATCCAATTAAGAAATAGACAGAGGACATGAATAGACACCTCTCCAAAGAAGAAATTCAGATGGCCAACAGGCACATGAAAAGATGCTCCACATCAGTAATCATCAGAGAAATGCCAATTAAAACCACAATGAGATATCACCTCACACCAGTGAGGATGGCCAACATCCAAAACACAAACAACAACAAATGTTCGCGAGGATGTGGAGAAAAGGGAACCCTCCTACACTGCTGGTGGGAATGCAAATTAGTTCAACCATTGTGGAAAGCAGTATGGAGGTTCCTCAAAAAACTCAAAATAGAAATACCATTTGACCCAGGAATTCCAATTCTAGGAATTTACCTTAAGAATGCAGCAGCCCAGTTTGAAAAAGACATATGCACCCTTGCGTTTATCACAGAACTATTTACCATAGCCAAGAAATGGAAGCAACCTAAGTGTCCATCAGTAGATGAATGGATAAAGAAGAAGTGGTACATATACACAATGGAATATTATTCAGCCATAAGAAGAAAACAAATCCTACCATTTGCAACAACATGGATGGAGCTAGAGGGTATTATGCTCAATGAAATAAGCCAAGCCGAAAAAGACAAGTATCAAATGATTTCACTCATATGTGGAGTATAAGAACAAAGAAAAAAAACTGAAGGAACAAAACAGCAGCAGACTCACAGAACCCAATAACCGACTAATAGTTACCGAAGGGAAAGGGACTGGGGAAGATGGGTGGGAAGGGAGGGATAAGGGGGAAAAAGGGGCATTGCAATTAGCAGATGTAATGTTGGTGGGGCATGGGGAGGGCTGTACAACTCAGAAAAGACTAGTGATTCCATAGCATCTCACTACGCTGATGGACAGTGACTGTAATGGGGTTGGTGGGGGGGACCTGATGAAGGGGGTAGTTTAATAACCATAATATTGCACATGTAACTGTAGATTAATGATACCAAAATAAATTATTTAAAAAAAAATAAATAAATAAAAAAGAAATAATGGAAGGAGAGCTAGTAAAAACCAAAAAGGAAGAGCTATCTCTTCCTTAAACTGTTCTCAGACTTAGTTCTGTACTGGGCGTGGTGGTGCATGAATGTACTCACAATTAACATTTGGTTCCAGCATTTAAAAGGCATTGCTGTTCTAATCAAGATGAAGTAAAAGCCACAAAGCCCAGTGTTCTTTTTGGCCCTCCTAAGGGCCTTTGTTGAACTGTGGGGAGTACAGTTAGAAAATGATTGATCCATCCCCCTCATTTTTCATGCTGGGAAACTGAAAGTCAGGGAGATAAAGTGACTTTTATAAGGCTCTATAGCTTTTCAGTGGCATAATGATGCCTGAAATCGAATCCTGATCCTGTACTTTTTTCAAATAAATGTATTCTATCTAGAATTAAAGGCTGTCTTTTTGCTTTCCTATAGTTTCTTGCTTATTGTATTAAGCATGCCTTTTGAGTCTGGTGTTCTGAATTCGTCTGGGGACTTAGTGACTTTCCCTAGGGAAACGGCCCTTCAGGTCAAGCCAATTCCCAGAATAAACAGCTCATTTCCTGGCCTTAACCAACCAGATCCAAGTTCCAGACAACAAAGAACACCTACACCCCAGAGCATGCTGAAATTTTTCAAACAAGCCTGTCCTAAACCTGCTTACCCAGCCTCACCTCTTCTTTCCCATGTGAACCACAATAAAGACTCTTGCCCATGTTTTTGTTCCACTCTTTCTGCCTCCTGACCAATCCTGGTGCTTCCCCATGTGGCCGGCCCTGCGTAATATGGCATATCCCTTCCTCTTGGAACTGTGAATAACAAACTGTCTTTCCAACGCAGTCATCTCAAGAACTGTTGGCCTCACAATACCCAAATAATAATAAACCCTACATTTAAGAATACCCATGCCTCTATCCCTCCTCTTCCTTGTTTGGTCTATCTTATCCACAGCAGTGTGAGCCCCTGAGAAGAAGTGTATTTGTTCTATTTTATGGCCTCCAAGTGCCTGGTATGAAGAGTAAACACCTAATATGTATATGTTAAAACACATGCATCATTTTTAAGTGGTGATTAGAAATTTAGTACATGCAAAAATCTTTTCTAGACATGATCACAGGTCTCAATGATCTAATTGTCAAGTCTTACTAGGATAAGACATGCATCCATGTAACTCATAAAAAGCTAGCATGTATTACATCAAAACAAAAGCTCAGGTAGGTTCATTCACATTTACTAGGAAATAAAATTATCACAAGAAAGTGGATCTTAAAAAGCAAAATGGAGTGTTGATTTGCACAGAGGGGTATGAGACATTTCAGTTAGCAAGTACGACATAATAAAGTCAATGTCAAGAAACAATGGCATATTTAATTACTCTGTTTTAAACACTTCAACATCTTAACATTTCCTTTAGGAAAATGTCCAAATGCATTAGAATGACTTAGAAGATAAGACTCTCTTATGCTTTCTTCATATGACCAGTTGTTCTTCACTTTCTCTGAGGCCTCCCATATTCTCCAAGTCCATACTTGCTCACCCTTCTTCTTTGTTCTCTCAGCCCACATCTCTCTCAACTATAAAATCTGTAATATTACATAAAATATCCAAATGTCTATAGTTCTAATTAGACTCTAAAACTCCATGAAGGGTATGTGTGGCCTGGAAGGGTACTAGTCTTGTTTTATTCATTGATGTATCCACCTAATTAGCACATAGTGAATATTTGGTAAGTATTGACTGATTAATTGGTTGGTGAAAAAGGGAGAAGGAGTTTTCCCAATGTGGCTGGAGCCAGGACTGTGTGGATCATCTGTGAGGTAATCATATAATTTATCACCCCACCTGCAATACTCTTAAGGTTGAAAGTGGGGCAATTATTAACTTTAGTCTGAAAAAGGAAATAATGGGACTTTCTTGGGAAACTAGGGTTTTAAGTTACAGCTTGTCCATCTATTCTCTATCTAAGCATGGCTTAATAAAAATGTCACAGGAGACAAGAGACATCCTTAAAGATAACTCTTTAGAGCTCAATCACTGATGCTTCCTCCACAGTCTTAATTGTTTACCTTGCAAAAGGTTTAGAGAACTTCAACTTTGAATACAAAATGTTGCCAGAGAGTCTAGGATGAAATGAAATGGGTAATAATAACATACTTCATTATTTTTTGATTACAGGAATACAAAGTACCACAAACATAGTGGCTTCAAATAAAACAAATGTATTACCTCACATTTTCTGTAAGTCAGAAGTCCAGATATGAGGTGACTGGATTCCTCACTCAGAATCTTACCACAATTCGAAGTGTCAACTAAGATTGTAGCTGTTGTTTGGGGTTTCAGGTCCTCTTCCAAGATTGCCGGGTACTGGCACAATTCCTTTCTCTCTGTGGCTATGAGACTGACGTTTCTATTTTCATGTTCCCTGTCAGCTGAGGACCACTTCCCACTCCTAAAGGCTGTCTTACATCTCTGCCATATGCCTCCTCCTTGACCCCTGTAGCTTACAAGATTGATGTCTGCATTCTTCCAGGCCAATCAAGGCCAATCAAGCACATCTCTCTGGCTCTCTCTTCTACAACTAACCATAGAAAATGTTCTACTTTTAAAGGTAGTATCTGATTAGGCCAGGCCCACCCAGAATGACCTCTCTTTGCCGTGTAACATAGTGACTGGAGTTATATTCACAGGCTCCATCCACACATAAAGGGATGGAGATCATATGAAGATGAGGATCATCTTAGAATTCTGCTCACTGATTGTATAAATTTTGAACAGTTAACATAAGGCAGTTACCATAATGTGATAGCAGCAGTATGAATACATTATCTTACATAAACAGCATAATCACATTATGAGGTAGATGTTGCTATCCTTACCTTAAAACTGAAAAAAAAACTGAGACTTAGAGATTACAGCTGATAATATGGTACCATCCCTATGGCACCATCCTTCATCCTTGCCTCCGGCTTGAAGTCCTATTCTCCAACCTGCTGGGAGGGGCTCTTAGCTGAGTCCCTCTCCAGAAAGTGTCACTGGACAAAGAGAATGACCCACCTAAGGTCATGTTACCTACCCAGGAGCTGCTCCCATTTAGTGACTGGAATCAACAGACTATAAAGGCCCCATAACCTGGCATGGAGATAGGACAATACTTCTGTGCCTTGCCTTCCCCAGAGGCCCTCACAGGATGGTGGAGGCCTTTGTTGAGAACATGCTGCAGCTTGACTTCTTCCCACTCTTTCTTCCCTCATCCCCCATCAATGTTGTTCTCAAGAGCATTCCCAGCGAAACCCCTACCTGCCAATCTCAGAGTCTGGCCAATTTCTCAGGGAACCTGATCTAGTACAGGGAGACAAAAAAAAAAAAAAAAAAAAATATTTCCCAGTTCACAGAGAGAGGAAAAGCTCTAAATCACTATGTGACACGGACCTTGGAGCACCAGTTCCTAGTCACTTAAGCATCACAAATGGAGATTTTTGAAAGTGAACATTGTTTCCTCTGAAATCTGAGATCAGTTTGGGCATCATATTAATTGCACAAAGAAGAAATGGAAGGCGTTTTCACTTTCTTATTGGAGGCAAGGTACACAATAAACCTGTGATTGATTTTTTACAATGTTGTCAATTCAAATAATTTTGAGAGTTGGACAAGAAATAATAGGTCTTCTAGGCTCACTCACTTTTTAATCTGGGGTTGCATCACCATGTCACTGCTTGAATGCTTGCATTAATAGAAAACTCAAGCTTCGAGATTAGTGGTTCTCAAAGGCTGGTTCACGTTCCAGGTCAGTGACAGCAGAGAGCCAGAGGCAAATTAGGTGTTCAGCAAATATATGTTAAATAATGAATTACTAAGCATCATTTTAGACTTTCTGAGTAGGAATCTCCAGTGTAAAGTGTCAAGTGTATATTTTAACAAGTCCTTCCAGATAATTCTGATGTAGAATTATGAGCAGCAATGTTGATGTTAATTTATTTTGGCAAAATACACAATAACATCAAATTTATCATTTAGCCATTTAAATTTTTAAATTTTTTTATTGTGGTGAAACACACATAATAATCTTTTAAACCATCTTAAAATGTACAACTCAATAGTGTTAAGTACATTTACAACATTGTACATACTTCACCACCATCTAGTTCCACTGTGTTTTCACCAGCATGCAAGGAAATTTTACCATGAAGCAGCCCCCCCCTTTCCTTGTCCCCCAGCATTGAGATAGTACTTTGTCACATTGATCTATCCAGGTCAGTTTATCTCTTGGTGACATTCATATTTCTTGCTTGTCCTGTGAGCCTAATCATACCAGACTAAGCTTACCCATATGGCATGATGGGGAAACAACACATGTAAATTTTCTCCTCCTGATCTGTTCCTATTTGTCTAAATCCCCTTTAAATTGTGTTCTCTGAAACCTGGCATGATTTTACCAGGAATCATACAGTAGAGATATCTCCTACCTAACATTATACTTCTTTAATTTAGCCTTGAGTTGTTTTAGTTTTGAAAGAGGCTATTTTACACTTCTGATACACACTGAACTTGACAACTAACTTTTCATATATGCTACTGGTAAGTCCTATTTCCTTATATGTAAAGATGTTTTAGGAATCTAAATTCAGAACTTCATATTCATTCTTTTTAAATGTGTTTAAAGTACATTTCTCAACTTACTGAGATCTTTTGAGATCTGATTTTACGATTTAATTATTAGCCTGATTCAAGTGAGTTTCAAATCCTGTCAGGTTGTATCTTTCAGAACCTCTGACTAGATTAAAGAATGTCTATGATGTGTTGAATTTTATGAGCCTTGGGAAGCTTCAGACAATGCCTTAAAATATCTTTCTATTCAATATGCACAGTATTTACTTAGAACCTAACATGTGACAATCGGATACTCTGCAATACTATCATGGATTGGGAAAATTTAGTCTCTTCATGTATTAATCAGTGGGAGAGGCTGAACTTCTACAATGGCCACCCAAAGATGTCCTGTCCTACCCTAATAATCCCTGGAATTTGGGATTGTAATGACATATCACTCCCATGATTATGTTATGTGATATGACACAGATTACCTTAAAACAGACTGATTATCCTAGATTATCTAGGTAGGCCCATTATAATCCTATGAATCCCTAAAAGCAGAGAGCTTTCTCCTGATAGTAGCGGAAGAAGGGTCAGAGAAATATGAAGTATGAGAAGGACTCTATGTGCTGTTGCTGTTTAGAATATGGAGAAGGACCATGTGATAAGGAATGTGGGTAGGTAGCTTCTAGTTGCAAAAAGTGGACCCTGGCTAACAGCCAGCAAAGAAATGGGGATTTTGGTTCTACAACCTCAAGGAAATGAATGCTTTCAGAAACCTGAATGAGCTTGGAAGTGGATTCTTCCCTAGGACCTCCAGATAAAAGTCTAATCTAGCCAATGCCTTGACTTTAGTCTTGTAAGATCTGGAGTAGAGAACCCAGCCAAGCCCACCTGGATTTCTGACCAATAGAAACTGTGCCACAGCAAATGGTGTTGCTTTAAGCCACTAGGTTTGTGCTTATTTGTTATGCGGCAGTAGAAAACTAATATAGTCAGAGTTTGGGCTTTACAATTCAAGGGGATTTAACTTACTTGGTCAAGTAGATAAAAAAACAAACAAGACACCAAATCTGGGAGTCTGAATCAACCTAAGGATTCCAAGAAGAGGAAGCCACTATTATCTCTTGGGCTGGAGGCCCAATGGGAAGAGGTGAAGTACCCAGAGGACAGAGCAGAATGATGGCAGGAGCAGAACAGCAGGAGCTGGAGCCACAAAGAAGATGAAGACACTGTGGGGGCCACTCTAAGGCAGAGAAAGAGAGGGAGAACCACTCTGAAATTTCACCGTCTTCTGACAATTGTCCATTAATTTTTCTTATTGGCTAATCTACCAGGGGGCTAAAGATACTACAAAGTTCATAATGCTATTACCTATTATTCAGAACAAAGAAAGAGAAGGACAAGCAATAGATTTGAGAGCAAGAAGTCAAAGGATCAGCACAGAGTTTTCAGTATAGCATTTATAGTCTTGTAAAATAGACCAGAAATCCCATTTGTGAAGTACTAGGTCAAACATTTTGCATGCATATCTCATGCAATCCTCTCAGTAATCCTGCGTTAGGTTGGCCCAATCCTTCACCCATCCCGTGCATCCCCATTCCTGCCATAGCATCATCCTGGGCTAAATTCCCCTCCCCACCCCTGAGTCAAGTCTCTATCATCTGATTTTCTTTGGCCAATGACAGAGAGTGGTTGAAACAGTATGCCAGTTCCAGTCCTCAACTTGAAGATGCTTCATATGTATTCTGTGATCTCTTTTGTCTCTGCCACCCCAGTGGAAGAATGAGTCCCAGTTAATCTGCTGATCCAAGGAAGACGAGACATGGAGCAGAGCCACCCAAGCCACAGCCCCTGCTACTGCAGCCTGGAGAACAGTTCTCTGGCTCACCCAGCCTCCACCGGCCAAATCCATGTGATTATGAAAATAAGTGATTTTGTTTTAAGCCTTTGAATTTTGCGTTGGCTCTCTTTGCAAAACCCTGGTGGCAACAGTTAACTGATACAAGTCTTAAGAATTAAATAACAGGGGACTAAAATGCAGATGGCTAAGAAATTCACCAATGATCACCAGAGTAGTAAACAGCAGAGATGGCATTTAAAGTTAGTTCTGCCTGACCACAGAACCTATGCTCCTGACCACTAATCATACTAATTACAATAAATCATGGGGTTTGGCTTCAGACTGGGGAATGGGAGAAGTTGGTGATCATTTTGAGATTCATCATGCAGACTGTAGCTCTTTTTATATGGAATTGATATCAGAGTGGTTCTTTTCTTAAGGAATGAGGTATCTGGGCTCCAGAAGAACCCAGCTCATGGAGGAGAAACAAACACTGTCCCAGCAGCTGCCTGACTGAGACCGTGTCATCCATCGTCCCCCAAGCTGCTCAAAGACAGTGATGCAGTGTTCAAAGCTGCCTCTGAAATAGGCAAGCAGCTGGGCTGGAGCATGAAGTTGGTGATTTAAGATGGTGTCTGTGCAATTCCATGCTGCCACCCTGCCCTCAGAGGAATTCATGGAAGTGGGGAGTAGATGAGCTTTCAGGGGAGGAGGTTGGACCAGTGGTGCTGAAGCACAGGGAAATTTATGGCAGTGTTTCCAAGTAGCTGCCAGCAAACCAGTTAAGCTTCAAAAGCCTGGTCAGTTTCTTCCCTTACTTTACCCAGCTCACAATGCCACTCTCAAGGTGAGATTCCCAGGACCTCAGGCCTGGGTTACAGCAGTGAGAGCCCTGCTACTTAATCCTTTATTCTTCATTTCCATGCAATGACTCATATTCCTGAGCCCCCTTTTCATCACCCATTCCAATAACAGAGTCACAGGGGGAAAAAGTCAAAATTAGAAATCTGAGATGTGGATTTGGATCCCAAATAATAATTGTCATTTCATAACTTTTAGTGTTATTAAATAATTGTTAGCTATTGGAATTACTGTTATTATTGTGGATTATATATATATATATATATATATATAATGGTGTGTGTATGTATATATATAAAATGGTGTATGTAGAATGTCTCCTTGCAGTTCACACAACAAGGAACTTCACCCCAGTTAGAGAAACACACCATTCTGGAAGACTTAACGGTGAGCGATGCCACTGGCATACTGAATTTCTTACCTCCTAATACTCCCTTCCCAAGTGGAATGCTGGGTAATTTGAAAAGGCTAGAGCCAAAAAAAATGTGGCCCTTCACTCTCTATCTTATCAGCTCAGCAGAGCACAGGTGATGGCAGCCCAGGAGCCTTGCCAGCAGACAGATTTTGCTTGGTGCGCGTAAGTTCTTGGCCCAGGGTCTGTTATCTTTATAAGCATGTTGTAAGGAGGCACTGAAGGAAATGGAATCTGAACCAGAGCATCATCAAGCAGTAACCGGGTAAGTGGAGCTCCAAAGCAAAATCCAGCTGAGAAGTCACCCGGCAGAGGAAAAGTAGGCAGAGCAACCTGCAAGTGGTAGATTTCAGAGGCAACTCGCACTGCCTGCACATCCACTTATGTGAACTCCACTAGAATATTTTGTGATCATTTAATATGGTGTTGGAGAAGTATGTTCATTCACATGTGAAGATGCTTAGATACAGGAAAAGTGTCGTCAGTTACACTTTACACTAAGTGATTCACATCTACTCTATTGCCTAATCCCCAATCAATTCATGAACTAGGCATTAATATTCCCATTTTGAAGATGAGAAAAACAAATTTAGAAATTTTTATAAACAGCACAATGTTTCAGTCACCTCATAGATGAGAGCCCAGACTAACTCCCATTGTGCTGTCCTCTAACATCCGTAAGAAGGGCCACGAAAACCACATCCTAAGATAAATAAGACCCACCCACTATCTCTGCAAAGGTGGTATTATGGGTGTTTGTTACCTTTGTTTTGTTTATCTCTCCTTTGCTTAAATGGATTCCTCTATTTTTGTTATAATTATAAGGATAATAATAAATATCTCACTTAAGTAATGCAAATCATGATTAAAAAAATAAAATTTACTTAATTTATATTACATAATATTAAAATAAACCCTTTCTTAACCATATACCTAACATTAACCATATACCTAACATAATCATTTTAGTAACTTAAGCCAATATAAATGAAATAAAACTACCTAATTTCTGTTAAGAAATACCAAACTTAATAATATATATATGCCTAGCAATTGCCTATGTTTGTGGGTTCAAAATGTATACAAGAGACTTTCTCCTTTCAAAGAGCTCAGTCTTGGGCCAATAAGATATGACCCTTATTGCGTAAACTATAAACAAGTACTAACATGCTGCAGGAATCTGAGAGAATGATGGATGATTGAATTTCTCTGCATTTGTAACATTGATAATTGCTAGTATTTGTAGAAAACTCAAAGACTCTTAAAACTCAAATATTATGTCACTTGACTCTGAGAGTAACTATGTAAAATATTTGGGCAAAGTATTAAGATCTGCTAATTACTGATAGGGACAGCAAAGCTCAGAGAAGCTGAGTGATTTCCTGGGGGTTAGATTGCTAATACAAGGCAGAAGATCGTTTTGAACCCAGGGAGGCTGACTCCAAGCCCAGGGCTCTTTTCACCATAGAATGTAGCGTCCTGTGTAGTATGTTATGCTTCTGAAAATGTTTCACATTTATCTTATTTATTTTTACTAAGGCAATTAATTGAACTTGTTTATGTAGCATAATCACTATATACCAAAAAATTTGCTGGGTTCTGGGTATATAAAAGTGAATAAAACCCATAAGAAAATTATATTTAGGGAATTAAACATTGAAAGTATTAAAAAAATAGTTACAGAGAGAAAAGTATTAGTTTTTTCATCTTTCATTTGGTTCTTTCACAGCTCTATATTTCCATAAATATTAAATTAAGCACATTCCATTTTCCTATAAATGCCATAAACTTCTCCCAATCCCCTGTCCTCATTTTGTCTAAATATATTAATAATCTACTCTTATTTCTTTTTAATATACATAGGAACATAATCACAAAATATTAGATATGGAAGAGGTATGAAAAGGAATACAGAGTAGGTACTCAAATAATCTTGTTCAATTAATGAGCAACTGAGTAAATGAAGGAAAGAGATGCCTGTTATTCAAAGGATCCAATGAGGGAATTGAATGTTTTTTACTAAGCTGTGGATATAAAACCTCCTGTAAGAGTACAAATTGACTACATTCTATCCATGCCCCCTTGTACTTGAAGGCTTTTTATGTCAAGACAAGAAAGCATGTGCAAAATTGGCGAAATCTGAATTTCTTTCCCTGTATTATATGCTTTTGAAATTATGAAACTAATATGTGCTATTTGCAAAAGAAAAAAGATGAAAACAACCAACAGTATGTAAAATGTTTACATGGTACTCACTTTTCACCTTATCCTGATCTCATGTTCTTTATTGGCATTTGATAGACATATGTGTCTTTCTATGTATCAACTATTTTTTATATATTACATAATCTATTTCTATCACACAATTATAATCATAGATATGTCTTATAAGCAGAAGTGGCATATTATACATATTGCACTACAAATACCTTTCTTCCTTAATCTAAAAAAAAGAAAATGTATTGTGTTAGTTTTAAATGATGTCACACTGGGAGTATGGGTTCTACATTCAGGTAGGGTTTGGTCCCATACTATCTATCTCATCTCTAGCACAAATGGTTTACCCTGTGAGCTTCAGTTTCTTCATCAGTCAACAGTGATAACAAATATACCTGCCCGATAACATTGTAGGGAAGAATACTTGAGATAATCTGTACAATCTGGCACACAGTAACTGCACAGTTGTTCACTATAATAAAATCATTATTTGTACAATGAAATATTCTAGAGCATAGATGTGCTGGGTTGAATGACATTCCCTCAAAATTAATGTCCACCCCAAACTTCAGTGTGTGACCTTTTTTGGAAATTCAGTTAATTTTGCAGATGTAATTAGGTAAGATAAAGTGATACTAGATTGGAGTGTGCTGTAAGCCAATGACTGCTCTCCTTTAAAAACAGGGAATTTGGACACAGAGGTGAAAGACATAGTGGAAACATCACGTGATATCAGAGGCCGACTGTAAGAATGCATTTGCTAGTCAGTTGTGAGAATAAAATATGTCAAATACTTAGAACAGGACCTGACATATAAAGAACAGCTTAATAAATGCTGTTTTTCTTTATTATTATTGTGGATGATTGATGTATTCAAGAAGAATAATCTTTAGCTCAGAAACCAAAGTACCTTCCATTTAGGAATCTTTGCAAATTGTTGGTGATCATGAAGCCTTCTCATTCCAGCTGGACCAAGTCTATGTATTACCAAGAAAAAGTTTTCTTGATCTTGGTCAAGCACTAATGATACCATTAAAGGGGACTATGAGAGGGATGCCTTGTTGGCATAGTTCTCTCTGTGATTGAGCACCCAGTATTTCTTTTTCTCTTTCTTCCTCTTTTTATTTTTTTCCTCTATTTCTTCTACTCTTTCTTTTCTTTCCAATCTTCCTTCCTTCCCTCTTCCTCCCTCCCTCTTTCTTTCTTTTCTTTAATTTTCCTCCCTCCCCCACTTCCTCTTTTTCTCCCCTCTATCCTTGCAAATAATGAACTGAGATTCAGAGAGGAACTGTTGTGTTTTGGGTAAATATGCCTCCTCCAAGATAGATAGTGGACATAGAATTAGAAAACCTGATTAATGTCAAATCTCTGCCATTAGTAAGCACATTTAATTGGTACAAGGTCATTTAATTATCTGGATGGTAGTTTCATTACTTATTCATTTATTTATTTCACAAATATTTCTTGAAAACCTCCTAGGTGCTGATAGGTGAAGACACAATAGTGAACAAGAAAGATTGCCCCCATAGGACTTTAATTTTATTGCAAGAGAGATATTTAAATCTAGAATTCAATGATTTCTTTATTGTTGTGATAAATCTACACTAGGGAAGTAAAAAAAAATGTAGCAGGGACATTTATCTCAGGCTGGAAAGTCAGGGAACACTCCTTTAAGGAAGTGACATTGAATTTGACATCTGAAATATGACCAAGAGTAATCCAGGCAAAATGATGGAAAAGGAGATTTGTAAGCAGGAGGAGGATACCTGAAAGGCTTGAGGCTCAGATGTGTACAGCTGATAACTGAGAACCTGAAAGAAGGGGTAGTTACAGGGTAGAAAGGGTAGTAAGCGAAGTGAGGATGGTTAGAGAAGTAGGGGCCAGATTATGGACAGTTTATAGCATATGTTAACTATCTAACTGTTTATGGGCAAAAAGTCTATTTCTACTGCATGCCATAGCCATGTGAAAGATTTTACGACTCCACTACAATGAGTTACTAGCAACATCATCACAATCCCACCAAAAGTTGGTTATGCTCTTGGACTTTCCCATTAGAATTATGTGGTGGGAGGGAAAGACTAGAAGCAGAAAGCTATTAAGGAAACCCTTATTATGGTTCGAAAATGAAGGGGTACAAACTTGGATTAGATATTTACCATGATCATGATAGATGATGTCATGGATGAGAGACATTAAGGAATAACTGGCTTTATAACTTGTTTAAAAAGTGTAAAGACGTTCTAGCTCTGACATATCAATTAAGTCTTCTCACTATTCCGTTGGTGATGGCTGCCTGAAGCACTTTGTTAAGGTATATTCTGAACTACAGCATGGGAAGGGAATTGTATCCTGAGCAATTAGTGAGGGCCACCTTGGGTTTAGGAAGGACTGGCCGCAGATTCCCCAGATATGCTCTGCCTGTCAAACTCTTACTTTAGAGGCTAATAACTGAGACCAGAGACACTGTGTGAATTTTAAGGTTTCAGTTTTCATAGTCTGTACTAAAGCTGAGACTCGTTGTCTTACCTCTTTGCTGTTTCATAGGCTCCCTTTATAATTTATTTGGTTGGACTATGTTGACTTTAAGGCAGTCATTCCCCTCATTCATCCTTATAGAGCTCCTTTCTAAGCATTATCAAAATTTCACCCTGATGGGGAAAAAATTATGAATTTGACAATGTTGTTTTAAGACATAATGAGAAAGCATGTGGAAATAACTAGCTATGGTTGAGACTACAAAATGGTTTTCTGTCAAATAACTTCACTAGACTTAGGGGATTTATTTCCTGGAAAACAACTCTCATCCCCAAGCTCTCCTTTTTTCCTTTTCCTCTAATATAGACCCTGTATAGTGCACTACCTGACAGTCCTTCTGTCTTAACAACAGATCCACACAGAAACTCAACTAGGAATAAGTGATACATGGAAAGTAGAGGTTAAGTTGGTCAGAAGTTTCATAGTTTGGTGGACTGACCACATATTCCAATTGTCCAGGACAATCCTGTTTTCATCTGTTGTCTTTGTGTCATTTTGAATTTCTTCCCCTTTTGCTCTCAAAATTTAGATGATAAATTATAGGACCACCCTACCTTTTGAACTTTTGTACCTCTAGCTCTTCTCTCTCACTCTTGTTTTCTATCATGCACTGTGATCTCACACTCTCTCCTTTACTCCTCTCTTGTCCCCCCTTTCCTAAGGACCTTTCTTTGTCTTTCTCATTATCCCCTTCACATGTCCCCCCCAAAAAACAGCCATCCTTACTTCATGTTCTGCATTCCCTCTTAACATCTTTTCTTCCTTTCTTAATTCCCATGCCTGTCTATCTTCATGTGTTGCCCTCCTACACTCTCCTCCTTCCTGCTTCTTATTTCCATCTCTGACCCAGTTCCACTATTTCCTTCTGTATTACCTATGGTGGAGTCTGAGAGAAGCATCCCTGTGAGTAGCCAATTGTCTCAGTCTACCTTTGGTCTCCACATATGGGCTCAGGAAGACAGGTGGACTCATAGGAAGATGAGTAATGACAAGGAAATATTTGTCACAGCTTGCTAGTTACAGCATAAAGTTTAAAATAGGATTTGAAAAGCTGGGGTGGCCAAACCCAGGATAGATGGCCTCAAAGCATTGGTGATTTTAAAATTTCATTTTATTTGCTGAAGGGTTAGGGTGAGGTTACTCAGACTTCACTACAGGCTCACCCTCCTTCTGGAATCTAATTACAAAGCAGCAGCATCATAAAAATAGAACTAGGTCAGGTATCCGTTTGTCATCCCTTAGGATGCAGCTAAATCAGAGCATCCCTGGACGACAGCCGGAGAACAGGGACATCAAAGCATGTTTGTTGGTGCCCACAACAATGGAGTTCAGGGGTAGGCAAGAGGGTGGGATGGGCTCTATGACTTAGGGTGAGGCATATGACTCAACAGGGCTTCTTGCATCTTCCTAAAATGTAAACACATGTGACTCTAAACTCTACATTCTCACCTTGGCTGTATCTTCCTATCAACAGGACTTAAGCATTTGGCTGCTGACTCAGGCCACTTTCAAGTTTCCCAGAGAAGATAAGGCACCACCCAGGTGACTCAGGTGACACTGTGTAACTCAGATATGAACCAGGATTTTCTCACTGTTTATGATAACACACTTCCTTATTTGGAATAAATAACTGCAAGCAAATGTTGCCTGAGGCTCAGAGAATATTAGATTTGAAGAAGACCTCAAAGACCTAGACTAATATTTCTCTAAATTTAATACACAAATTACATATGGATACCGTGAAAAATGCAGATTCTAATTCAGTAGGTATGGATGGGACACTATATCCATTTTGAGCAGAGAGGGCCTAGAGTGCTTCCATTCTTTCATAGATGTGAAGAAGGCTTCAAGAAGGATGACTGGTCCAGGACATGTGCACTGCTGACAGAGCTGGACTAAACTGATGGAAGAAACAGTGGGGTTCTTTTGTTTTTACTTGTATTTGAGTCAGACAAGTCCAAGTACAAACACCAGTCTACCACATGCTAGCAAGTGTTTAATTTATCAGTCTTCACCCCTGAATGGGATAAATTATCCCTCTACCTCACCAAGTTTTTATAATAATTAAAGGAGAAAAAATATATAAAGTGACTGTTGGCACACTGTCTGGCATATAGCATATATTTTCATAAAATAGTCTTTCTGTTTCTTACTATATCCAGGTGAAACTAATGATAAACAAATCTGACACACACAGACACACAAAAAGCTCACAACAAAACTTAATAGTTAACTAAAGAGAAGAGGAAGGCATTAATCACAGAAAATGTCCCTTTCCTTCCAAGCATTTAATAACCAAATTTCAAATAAGTTTTTAGTTCTAAGGGCCACAACACATGATTGTGAAACTGGGTGGGGGGAAAATTGTAGTTCCTATGGACAGGATCCTCATCTGCCCCTAATCTACTTGATGAAACAATTGGCCTACTGCTTAGGCTAATATTTACACACCCATTAGCAATATACCCTCTTATTGCCTGTGTTGCTGTATAAAGAGCTTCACCCATTGCTCAGGCAGAGCCTGGGGCACAGCAGAACCAGGAGTGGAGGCAGTGACTGAGGCAGAGTCTCGAGTAGAGGCAGAGACAGAGGTGGAGATGAAGATGGGCTTGCTGGATGCAGACATGACTCTAGCACTCGACCTGCCACTGTGCGAATAAAGCTTTCTATAAACCTTTTGCCCTCCACCCTGCAATGTTCTGTTGTCATTTTTCGGTCTCACAGAATCCACAGTGAACTTGTACAGGGCTGAAACACTCAGGCAAGATATTTGGCTCCATTGGCAGGACTCGTGGCAGACCAAAAAAACAGAACAAGCTGCCCTCATGGGAGGGGTACTTCAGCGGGCTGCCCCTGCGGTGAGGAGATATTCAGGTATCCCCCAGTGGGCATATAGGCTGAGGTGGCAGTCTTCCTAGAGGAGTGGGCCCCTCCCCAGTACTGGGAGGAGGTGGAGGTGATGCCTGAGGCAGTGCTGGAGGCCCTCCACGAGACTGGGAAATCCTTAAAGAAACAGGATTCCCACAGGGCAGCAGGAGCCATGACTTGGCTATTTCTCACAGTGAAGGATATAAAGGAGAAGGACAAACCCCTGTGAGAAGCACAGGAAAAGGCCGCACGAGACCATAAGCTGCAAGGTGCTGTGGAGGAGTTAAAGGATGTAATGGTAGCACGGGAAGAAGCAGAATGAGAATTCAGGCTAGGAGGTGCTGGGAGGGAGATAAAGGATATAGTGGTGCCTTCAGCTCTGAAAACAGTGGAAGATACTTCAGACAAGGATGAGGGTGTGTGAATGGTGCCAGAGGAACCAACCCCTCCTTTCTTGAAATCCTGCCCAGCTGTAGTTAAGAAAATAAAGATGCAGCAACCATGGTTTCCTGGAGGTGCAACCCCATTCCCAAGCCATGGAGCACTCCATGTTTTTCTCCTATAACATGTGGAGCTGGTAGATTTGGGCTCCTGGTTTCAGCAGAAACCCTTAGAGCCCATATCAGCCTGGAGCCTGTGCCTTTGGGATGTAGAGGTGGATGGGATTATTCTGTCCAGGTTAGAAATGGGAAAGCCAGTTTCCCTGACAACTCACCCTGCCTTGCAGCAGTGATTACAAAATGCATACCAGACCCCAGGCAATCACTTCCTTCTTAAATGGTTTATGGATGCTCTTCATACAGTATGTCTCAATCAGGGTGACTTACCATCTTCCCCTGCTAGATGGCAGACATATGTCAAGCTCCAACAGGTATTACAGGAGTTGGGCCTGAAAAATGTTGCTTAGGACCCAGTAAATCATGGCCCATATGAAGAGCTGTTAACAGCAAGGATGAGGGATATGGTGCAGCAAATGGCTCCCCTGTCCCTCTTTGGGCCCTTACTGGCCATTCCTGACCCTCACTTAGGACAACCGATAAGCAAGGTTACCCATACTGTGGCAGATTTGGGGGAGGCTGAAACGATGTGGGCATGGAAGAGAGTGTGGTATGCTACTCAGAGGAAGAGTTTAAAGGACCCCATGACGGTCAGGAGGACTCAGATGTGGGTTGATTTAATAAAGGCAGGAGCAGACAGAGAGAAATTGGATGGGAAGTCAAATAAAGTCTTACTGGAGGTGTGGCAACAGTTGAAGCCAGAGCAGCTGTTTCAACCATTGGCTAAGACAAGGACCAAGAAATGGAAGCTAAAGACAAAGCCACAAGTCCGGCCATTGTGTCTGCAAGACTTCTTGCTGGGGAGTAAGTTGACCCCGCCTGGACCCTCATGGGAAGACATTGGGTAATATGGTTTGACTGAGATGAGGGCTGAGGTGCCTGCCTTGGGGGACCAGGTGGGGACTAGAGGCTACATGTTGAAATCTCCAGTGAATGTACAACATGTCCTGGGTCTGGTAGACACATGAGCTGAATGCTCACTGATTACTGGCTACCCTGACTGGTTTCCTGGGACCTCCATTAGTACAGATGGATATAGAAGTAAGGCTATCAGAGTGAAACAAGCCCAAATCCCATTGGGCATAGGGCGTAGTTTTGGGTCCTTTACGCTCATTAAAACATGTCTTATTGCCCTTAAGGTTAATCATCCCTAATGTCTTTCAAGGATTGGGCACACATCCCAGCAACAACTGCTGCTTGCTGGGTATGCATGGAGCTCCCTACCAGTTCCACTATTGGTCTTCCATGGAAAGTGTGAGTCATGGACTCATCTGAGTGGACCTGGTTTGAATACAGCTAGAATGACCACTTGGTTGCAATCAATCTTCTCAGGCTTGAGGATTATCATAATTTTTATTGTTATCTGTATGTTATTGTAGCCTCTGTTGCTGTTGTGGTATCTGGTTAAAATGCTCCAATTTTCTTGCATGGGGACCATCATGGAAAATTAAGGGTTCATAGATTGTGAGGCGAGAATCCTAGAGCAGTGGAGTGTAGGGAAAACGGATGTTTCTATCGCCAGGATTCTTACCTGACCCTACTCTACTTGATGTAATTGGCCTACTGCATAGGTTAATGCTTACACAATTGTTGGCAATAAACCCTTTTATTGCCTGTGTTACTATGTAAAGAGCTCTGCCCACTGCTTGGGCAGAGCCTGGAGCAGAGGCAGTGGCTGAGGCAGAGCCTGGAGTGCAGGCAGAGACAGAGATAGAGACAGAGACGGACTTGCCAGATGCAGATGTGACTCTAGTATTTGACCTGCCACTGTGAGAATAAAGCTTGGGATAAACTTTTTATCCCCCACCCCACCCTCACCCCACCATCACCACCATCAGTGGAATGTTTCATTATTCATTAAATAATGAATAATTCACTGAATTTGCCTCACGGAATCCAGAGTGGACTTGCCCAGGGTTGAAACCCTCAGGCAAGAGGCTGGACTATATACAGGTCTAGAAACTATCATTCACATCATAGTTACCACCAAACTAGATATTCATCACACTTGCTGGCAGGGAGCAGTAAAATCTGTGGAGTGGGAGGTACTATTTTCCTGATTTGCACCAAGGTCCTTCTGGACTAGCCCTGGTGCTGCCTTTACTGATCTTCTATATAATCTCCAAGGGGATTATATAATTTTATAAGCATCTTGCCTAGTCTTCCTCTCTCTGCTTCTTGTCTATCCTCAGAGACATAGGAAAAATTGTTTCTAAGACTCATATGTCAAATGTTCCTCTTGTCTTCTTCACAAATCGAAGTAAAATTTAACTGTTCACTTTTATCACTTACCTCACTTTCTCCCACTCAGTTCTCAAAAAAAAAAACCCCGCTTGTCAGCCATAGCCGATTATGGGACTATCAATCTCACTTAACAAGCAACCCACCCACAACTAAGATGTTAAAGATCTCCAATTTGTCTCTAGTATGAAGACAAAAGACCTATAATCACATTAGCTACAGCATATATTGTACCTAAATAATCCATACACAATAAAGGGGACTTAATTTTCTCACAGAGGTTTTGAGGAAACACTGGACAATGTTAGAAGGACCCAGTAGTACAAAATTCTGCGCTCTGGCACAGAAAGATCTCCTTGTACGTTAAAGAGAAGACAACAGACTCCAAATGTAGCTGCCTATTCTCAGCCCAATATCTCCAAACTGAAAAAGATTTAACAGATTTGGCTTTCCCAGAAATAGAATCTTACATCAGTCAGTCAAGAATTGCCTGAGAAGCACTACCTAGGTCATTTGTCTGAGAGACCCTGCCATCCCCCAAAAGAAAGTAACTTTGCACTAACCAACTCACTTTTTTGCCAAGTACAGCTGACGTTTGAACAACAGCTGTCCAGTTGAAAATTGCATGTAATTTTTGACTCTCCAGAAACTTAACTACTAACAGCCTACTATTGACTGGCAGCCTTACTCGTGATCGTAAACAAGAGGTTTTACCTCTCTGAGATACTGTTGTATGAGTGGTGATAACAAACAGCCAAATAACACGTATTTTGTATGTTATACATATTACATACTGTATTCTTACAATAAAGTAAGCTAGAGAGAATAAAATTTTTTTCAATTTGTCTCAAATCTCCAAAAGATTTCCAATGTGTTTATTGGAAAAAACCTACACAGTTCAAATCTGTGTTATTCAAGGGTCAGCTGTATAATAGTTCCTTGTTTCTGCTTTGTTCTGCCTATAAGAATCTTTTATTCTGACTTCCAGGAAGATGGTGGCATGAGAAGGGTGGCGGAAATCTCCTCCCAAAACCAAATATATTTATGAAAATACACCAAATACAACTATTCCTAAAAGAGAGACCAGAAGATACAGGCCGACACCAGCCTGCATCTGCACCTGAGAGGACTCAGCACCCCGCAAGGCAGGTAAGATATGGAGCCGCGTCCCAGCAGGACCCAAGCACTCCCCCACCCCAGCTCACCGGCGGGAGGATAGGATTCACAGCCGGGAGGGAGTAGAAGTACAGGCCTGCGAAATAACCAGCCCTGGAGATCTGCGCCGGGAGCACTGACACACATCGCATGGTGTATCAGATATTGGAGAGGCAGAGGTGCGGGATCTGAGCCAGGGAATGCACCTGGGTCCTTGCAGCTGGCTCCCCTGGACAAAAGAAAAGCGCGTGCTTTTTTTTACTGGTCTTAAAGAGACAGGGGCCCATAAGAGGAGTAGGATTGTCCCAGCACACTCGGCCAAGCAGGGTGGGAGTCCTGGGGAATTGCGGACCCCTTTGCTGGCGACGGGGAAAAAGTAACCCTACTGAAACCTCCTACAGAGATCAGCAGACTCCCATTCGTTCCCGCCCTGGCCAGAGCTACAAAGGGCACTGCCGAGCAGCACGATGCAGCCGGAGCTGCGGAAGAGTGGAGCAACAGCGCCACCTACAGCATCCTTACAGAATCTACTCGCAGCAGGCGGGTTTTTTTTCTTTCGTTCTTTCTTTTTCTCTCTTTTCTTTTCGTTTCTTTCTTTTCTCTTCTCTTTCTCTCACTTCCTGTTTTTTTTTTTAAGTTTTAAAGAACCCAGCTGACATACATGGCACCTACCAGTGACCACTTCTACTGCCATGAAAAGACAGAGGAATATGGTCCAGACTAAGATCAACCAGACAACCCCAGAGAGGGAGCCTGAAAGGATGGAAATGCACAATCTTCCTGAAAAAGAATTCAGAATAAAACTCATAACCACACTGACGGATCTACAGAGAAATGTGCAAGAGCTGAGGGAGGAAGTGAGGGAAGTGAGGAAAGACAATGCAGAAATCAGACAAGCGATCGATGGGCTTAACAGCAGACTGGATGAGATGCAAGAGACTGTTAATGGAATAGAAAACAGAGAACAGGAATACAGAGAACCTGAGGCAGAGAGAGATAAAAGGATCTCTAGGAATGAAAGAATTTTAAGAGAACTGTGTGACCAATTCAAACGGAACAATATTCGCATTATAGGAGTACCAGAGGAAGAAGAGAGGGAAAAAGGGATAGAAAGTGTCTTTGAAGAAATAATTGCTGAAAACTTCCCCATGCTGGGGAAGGAAATAGTCTCACAGTCCACAGAAGCCCACAGATCTCCCAACACAAGGGACCCAAGAAGATAACACCAAGACACATAATAATTAAAATGGCAAAGATCAAAAAAAAGGACAGTGTATTAAAGGCAGCTAGAGAGGGAAAAAAGATCACTTACAAAGGAAAAACCATCAGACTATCATCAGACTTCTCAACAGACACCTTACTGGTCAGAAGAGAATGGCATGATATATTTAACGTAATGAAACACAAGGGCCTAAAACCAAGCATATTGTACCCAGCACGATTATCATTTAAATATGATGGAGGGATTAAACAGTTTTCAGACAAGCGAAAGCTGAGAGAGTTTGCCTCCCATAAACCACCTCTACAGGATATCGTAAGGGAACTGCTCTAGAGGGAAGCACTCCTAAGGCTAAAAAGATGTCACCAGAGAAAATAAAATCATAGTAAAGAAGGAAGACCATCCAAATACTAACTAAAGGCAAAGAATAAAACACCTAGTATATAAAGAATGGAGGAGGAAGAATAAGAAGGGAAATAGAGAAACATCAGACTGTGTTTAAAATAACTTAACAAGAAAGTTAAGTTAGATTGTTAGATAGTAAAGAAGCAACCCTTGAACCTTTAGTAATAACGAAACTAAAGCCAGCAATGGCAATAAGTACATATCTATCAATAATTACCTTAAATGTAAATGGACTGAATGCACCAATCAAAAGACACAGAGTAACAGAATGGATAAAAAAGCAAGACCTATCTATATGCTGCTTGCAAGAGACTCACCTCAAACCCAAAGATATACAAGACTAAAGTTGAAGGGATGGAAAAAGGTATTTCATGCAAACAACAGGGAGAAAAAAGCAGGTGTTGCTGTACTTGTATCAGACTTCAAAATGAAGAAAGTAGCAAGAGATAAGGAAGGACATTACATAATGATAAAGGGGTCAGTCCAACAAGAGGATATAAGCATTATAAATATATATGCACCCAACACAGGAGCATGAGCATACGTGAAACAAATACTAACAGAATTAAAGGAGTAAATAGACAGCAATGCATTCATTTTAGGGGATGTCAACACACCACTCACTCCAAAGGACAGATCAACCAGACAGAAAATACGTAAAGACACAGAGGCACTGAACAACACACTAGAACAGATGAGCCTAACAGACATCTACAGAACTCTACACCCAAAAGCAACAGGATACACATTCTTCTCAAGTGCACAAGGAACATTTTCCAGAACAGACCGCATACTAGGCTACAAAGAGAACCTCAGTATAGTCAAAAATACTGAAATTCTACCAACCACCTTCTCAGATCACAAAGGTATAAAACTGGAAATAAATTTTAGAAAGAAAACAAAAAGGCTCACAAATACATGGAGACTTAACAACATTCTCCTAATTAATCAATGGGTTAATGACCAAATCAAAACAGAAATCAAAGACTATATGGAGACTAATGACAACAACAACACAAAGCCACAACTTCTGTGAGACGCAGCAAAGGCAGTTTTAAGAGGAAAGTATATTGCAATCCAGGCCTATTTAAAGAAGGAAGAACATTCCCAAATGAATAGTCTAAAGACACAATTACTGAAATTGGAAAAAGAAGAACAAATGAGGCCCAAAGTCACCAGAAGGAGAGACATAATAAAGATCAGAGAAGAAATAAATACAATTGAGAAGAATAAAACAATAGAAAAAAAATCAGTGAAACCAAGAACTGGTTCTTTGAAAAAATAAACAAAATAGATAACCTCCTAGCCAGAATTATTAAGAGAAAAAGAGAGTCTACACACATAAACAGAATCAGAAATGAGAAAGGAAAAATCAGGACGGACGCCACAGAAATACAAGGAATTATAAGAGAATATTATGAGAATCTATATGCTAACAGGCTGGAAAACCTAGAAGAAAGAAGTTTCTTGGAAAAATACAACCTTCCAAGACTGACCAAGCAAGAAACAGAAAAACTAAACAGACCGATCACAAGCAACGAAATAGAAGCGGTAATCAAAAACTACCCAAGAACAAAACACCCGGACCAGATGGATTCACCTCTGAATTCTACCAGATATACAGAGAAGAAATAACACCCACTGTCTTTAAAGTTTTTCAAAAAACAGAAGAGGAGGGAATTCTTCCAAACTCATACTATAAAGCCAGCATCACTCTAACACCAAAACCAGGCAAAGACCTCACCAAAAAAGAAAATTACATACCAATATCCCTGATGAACGTAGATGCAAAAATACTCAACAAAATATTAGCAAACCGAATTCAAAAATACATCAAGAGGATCATATACCATGATCAAGTGGGATTCATCTCAGGGATGCAAGGATAGTACAACATTCGAAAATCCATCAAAATCATTCACCACATCAACAAAAAGAAGAACAAAAACCACATGATCATCTCCATAGATACTGAAAAAGCATTTGACAAAATTCAGCATCCATTCATGTTCAAGACTCTCAACAAAATGGGTATAGAGGGCAAGTACCTCAACATCATAAAGGCCATATATGACAAACCCACAGCTAACATCATACTCAACAGTGAGAAGCTGAAAGCTTTTCATCTAAGATCGGGAAAAGACAGGGATGCCCACTCTCTCCACTGTTATTCGACATAGTACTGGAGGTTCTAGCCACAGCAATCAGACAAAACAAAGACATACAAGGCATCCAGATTGGTAAAGAAGAAGTCAAATTGTCACTATTTGCAGATGACATGATATTGTACATAAAAAACCCTAAAGACTCCACTCCAAAACTACGAGAACTAATATCTGAATGCAGCAAAGTTGCAGGATACAAAATTAACGCACTGAAATCAGTTGCTTTCCTATATACTAATGATGAACTAACAGAAAGAGAAATGAGAAAAACAGTTCCATTCACACTTGCATCAAAAAGAATAAAATACTTAGGAATAAACCTAACGAAGGAAGTGAAAGACCTGTACTCTGAAAACTACAAGACACTCCTAAGAGAAACTAAAGAGGACACTAACAAATGGAAATGCATCCCATGCTCTTGGCTAGGTAGAATAAATATTGTCAAAATGACTATATTACCCAAAGCAATCTACAGATTCAATGCAATCCCTATCAAAATACCAACAGCTTTCTTCAATGAACTGGAACAAATGATTCTAAAATTCATAGAACCACAAAAGGAACCACAAAAGACCCTGTATAGCCAAAGCAATCCTGAGAAAGAGAAATAAAACAGGGGGGATTATGCTCCATGACTTCAAGCTCTACTACAAAGCCACAGTAATCAAGACAATTTGGTATTGGCACAAAAACAGACCCACAGACCAGTGGAATAGAATAGAAAATCCAAACATTAACCCAAACATATACAGTCAATTAATATTTGATAAAGGAGCCTTGGATATACAATGGGGAGATGACAGCCTCTTCAGCAGCTGGTGTTGGAAAAACTGGACAGCTACATGTAAGGGAATGAAACTGGACAACTCTCTAACCCCATGCACAAAAGTAAACTCAAAATGGGTCAAAGACCTGAATGAAGTCATGAAACCATAAAACTCTTGGAAAACAACATAGGCAAAAATTTCTTGCACATAAACATGAGACTTCTTTATGAACATATCTCCCCAGGCAAGGGAAACAAAAGCAAAAATGAAAAAAAAGTGGGACTATATCAAGCTGAAAAGCTTCTGTGCAGCAAAGGACACCATCAGTAGAACAAAAAGACATCCTATAGTACGGGAGAATATATTCATAAATGACATATCCGATAAGGGGTTGACATCCAAAATATATAAAGAATTCATACACCACAACAAACCAAAAGCAAATAATCCAATTAAGAAATGGGCAAAGGACATGAATACACACTTCTCCAAAGAAGAAATTCAGATGGCCAACAGGCACATGAAAAGATGCTCCACATCGCTAATCATCAGAGAAATGCAAATTAAAACCACAGTGAGATATCACCTCACACCAGTGAGGATGGCCAACATCCAAAACACAAACAACAACAAATGTTGGCGAGGATGTGGAGAAAAGGGAACCCTCCTACACTGCTGGTGGGACTGCAAATTAGTTCAACCATTGTGGAAAGCAGTATGGAGGTTCCTCAAAAAACTCAAAATAGAAATACCATTTGACCCAGGAATTCCACTCCTAGGAATTTACCCTAAGAATGCAGCAGCCCAGTTTGAAAAAGACAGATGCACCCCTATGTTTATCGCAGCACTATTTACAATAGCCAAGAAATGGAAGCAACCTAAGTGTCCATCAGTAGATGAATGGATAAAGAAGATGTGGTACATATACACAATGGAATATTATTCAGCCATAAGAAGAAAACAAATCCTACCATTTGCAACAACATGAATGGAGCTAGAGGGTATTATGCTCAGTGAAATAAGCCAAGCCGAAAAAGACAAGTATCAAATGATTTCACTCATATGTGGAGTATAAGAACAAAGAAAAAAAACTGAAGGAAGAAAACAACAACAGACTCACAGAACCCAAGAATGGACTAGTAGTTACCAAAGGGAAAAGGACTGGGGAGGATGGGTGGGAAGGGTGGGACAAGGGGTAAAAGGGGCAATACTATTAGGAGATGTAATGTTGGGGGGACACGGGAAGGGCTGTACAACTCAGAGAAGACAAGTAGTGATTCTATAGCATCTTACTACACTGATGGACAGTGACTGTAATGGGGTTGGTGGGGGGGGACCTGATGAAGAGGGTAGTTTACAAAAAAAGAAACACCAAATGGATGCAGACATTGCTTTAAGAGATGGTGGACATTACAATGTAAATGATAACAATTTATATGATGAAAAAATATTTTTTGCATTTTCTGGGATAAAATTTTGATTATATATAACTCCTTTATAATGTTTGGACATGACATACAAAATTTACGATTCAATTCTGATCTAAGTGTTTAAAAATATTAATAATAAAAATAAATTAAATAAAAAAAGAAATCTTTTATTTTGTACAGCTTGGAGCTCCTTTCTATCTGTTAGATTGGATGCTGCCTGATTTGAATTGATTTTTGCTCAAACTCATAAAAATTTTAATATGCCTCAGTTTATCTTTTAAACCTTCAATGCAACATAATATTTTATTAATTGAAACACTGGGTTTTGTTTTTTGTGTTTGTTTGTTTTTGTTCCAAACACCGATAAAGAATTCTAGGAAGCTGGACATTTTAAATGACATTTTGCATCGGAGCCAACCAACATTTTGTGGTCACCACCATAGCTAGTTCTTTTCATTTATTCTTTCATGAAGTCTCACAACAACATTGTGAGTTAGGCATTATTAACATTTCGCTACTAATACAACAGCATCTCAGAGAGGTAAAACCTCTTGTTTAAGATCACCAGGACATACACTGTACAGACAAGATCCCAAACTAAATCCCTAGGATCCTTCATTCTTTTATTTTTGTTTTTTCCATATTATGGCACCCTAGAGATTTGAAAAGACTCATCAGAGCTTGAATGGGTGGGTCACAGATGTTCCAACGCTTTCCCCACAGTCCGTGCCACCTGGCACCACCTGGCCTTATGATCCATTGCCAGGTGGAAAGGCCACCTCCTTCCATAACAATCAGAGACTGGACTGAGAGCAGTGAAATAGGCAGCTGCCCTTTCCTGTGTTCTGTTTTCATTGCAATTGCTGCTGAGGTAATCAGATGTTTGTTCCAAGTGATAATTTCTTGTTTGTTTACCCTGGACATTTGATGCCCAAGCTAGGCTGTGGCTGGCAAGTAGCAATTCAGCAGGGTAGCTGGTGACATCTGAGAGTGGGAAGGCAAAATTGGCACCAAGAGACATATTTATAGCCAGCAATGGGCAGCAGGTAAGATTCACATTTTTCTAATATTCAAGAGAGGAACGAAAGTCCCAGATACCAGGCATTTACTCTGAAAATGTAGAGTTCTATTATCAAGACCAGAAAGACCTCTGGTTGTAGGCTCAGAAACCCTGAGGGTGCCTTTTGGAGTCCCTTGCCCTCTCTTGGCCTTCTCTCCTTCATCTGTAAAAAAGAAGACTAAATAAACAAAGATGCTGTGGTTATTAAACTAGAAAATGTATTCATCTGCTTAAAAAATAGATATTTATTGAGTGTTTTTACATGTTAGGCTCTAGGCTACTTTCAGCAGAGACAATGGAGAATAACACAAACATGGTGGCTACTCACATAAATGGCACAGCTTTGTGAATATCACAGGCAATGAACAAAGATTATTTTTATTATAATGTGATAGTACAAAATACTATTAAAATTCTCCTTGAAACTCTCTGCTCTCCTGGCTTCTAGGATGCTATAATCTCATTTCCACCTAATTTAATGACCTCTTCTTATTTCCAAACACAGAAGACCTTTACAATGGCCTAAAGTCCTTTACGATCTGGCCCCATTTATCTCTCACCTTATCTCTTATTACTCTCTTCTTCACTGGGTCCACTCTGGTCATGTGATCAAACACCACTAGGCATGTTCCCCTGCCTCAGGTTCAATGTGTTTGCTTGTCCTCTGCCAGAAATGCTCTTGCCTTAGGAATCTACATGGCACCATCACTGTCCTCCCTCAGACCTCTGCTCTAATTCCACTTTTTCAGTGAAATTCTTTTCATCTCTTTCCCCAGCCATGCTGCTTAAAAACGTGACCCTCTTCCTACAATTACACCCATCCTTTGCATTACTTTTCCCCAAGTCAGTTATCACCACCTGACATACTTTAAGTAACACATTAAGATATATTATTGTTTATTAATAACTATAATATCTAACTGTAATATAATAACTATAAATGTATGCTCAATAAGAAGAGGGGTCTTCACCTGTTTACATTCATTGCTTTATGTCCAAATTCTAGTAAAGCACCTGAACTATAATAGGTATTTGATACATATTTATCAAATGCAGGTATGGATGGATGGATGAATGAATAAATTGAGTGTTTAGCTGGAGGACCAAAACATGCCTGAAATTTTTAGGGATTATAAAGGTTTTTTACCTATAAAAGTTTCTGAGCTTTTATAGTGTTTTAATAATGTCAATCAAAATTATTATTACTATTAGTGGAGAGAGAAGTTTACTGGGGATACCTGCTTTAAGTAAGTAAATCAATTTCTTGCTGACTCCACCTCGCTTTCCCCCAGTCATGGTATCAATCGCTCAGTGTGATAAAATGAATTTTCTCTGATGGAAAAAATACCTTTCTCTCCTACATACATTATGCACAACTAAATGTGGCTCTCAAACACATTTGACAATACAACTAAAATATGTCATATCCTAACAGGGATCATAAAAGCTAGGGGAAGTTTATTAACATTTGCATATGTTGTAGGTTTACCCATGTACGTTTTGAAAAAGATGTGTATGCATTTGCTCAGACTCAGAAAAACTACACAATCGAGGCTAATCATGTTTCACATCCATCTCATTCATTCCAAGGACAGTTAAAAAACACAACACCTATGTTTAATAAGATGCACAATGCCCTTGTGAACTGGACACAGATCTCCACATTATTGCACAAAAAGAGATAGTTGTTTGTGTGGAGGTCAAATGGCCAAGTTTGGAATGAAATTGAGGTCCAAAATTGTCATAGAGGCATTATTTTATACCTCCTGGCAATTCTGCTTTCATTTTAAAAATGCACACATCACTTGGAGGGATGATAGGTTTTCTTTATGATACATATTTGTGTCTCACTATTATGCCTTTTAAATTGGCCTGGAATACCAGTCTGGTGTGTTTGCCCAATAAAGAAATAGTGTATCCTGGTATAGGGACATTAGTAATAAAGAAAGGGTGAATAGATTTCAGTTCAGTTCTGTACTACAGCCAAAATCTCCTGAACAAACTATATATAATTTCCTCAGTCTGAAAGAGTAGGCATCTAAAGGGGAAAAAATAAACAGAAATCTAAGACTAAGTTAAACATTAATATTAAACTGAAACATTTGTTGGAATACACAACCCTTTGGTTTTCAGAAGTTTCTGTTGGAATCTACTGATTTGACTTGCCAGGTAATTGTGGACAATTCTATTTCCTTATCTGTAGAATTGAAACAGCAAAACTAGGTTTGATTTTCTGGTTAAGGCTGGAAAACTTTTAGCAACAAAATAAAGTCATATTGGAATACAAGCCAAAGTGTAAAATGACTATTCATGAGTTAATAGTGATATAAATATGTGATTTAATAAGTAGATTAATGGGGGAAAAGAAGCCAGTCTCCATGCATAAGAATTTCAAATAATTCATATAGACACTCTGAGATCCTAGCTCCCCAGTCTTCAAATGTAGGCTGTGCATAGTGACTTCCTTTAAAGAGTACTATATGAAGAGAGGAAAAATTATTATTACTTTACAGTGGAGAAACCTGAAAACATGATGTTGGCCAAATGATCAAGGTCAACATCAACCGTGGTAAGTCATGTTGATAGTAGGTACTTTTGATATGTTATGATGAAAAGGGAACCTTACCTTTGTGGTCTTGCTCTTCAGAACATATAACTCCAGTCTGATCATGAGAAAAACATCAGGAAAATCCAAATCAAGAGACTTTCTATAAAATACCTATATCAATACTCCTCAAAACTGTCAAGGTCATTGACTTAGCTCAGGCTGTCATACCAAAATCCATAAAATGGGTGACTTAAACAAAAACAGAACATTTGTTCTGGAGGCTAGAAGTCCAAGATAAGTATATGGGCATAACTGAGTTCTGGTGAGACCCTCTGCCTGGTTTGCAGATGGCTACCTTGGTACTGTGTCCTCACATGGTGCAGAAAGAGAGAGCAAACCCTTGTGTCTCTTCTTATAAGGATACGAATTCCATGAAGATCCCATCCTTATGACCGCATCTAAACTGAATTTACCTCCCAAAGCCACATCTCCAAATACCATAACACTGGGTGTTAAAGGGCTTCAACATATGAGATTGGGGAGGGACATAACTCAGTTCATAGCAGTCATAGAAAAGAAGAAAAATTTGAGAAACTGTCACAGTCAAGAGGAGCCTAAGCAGATGTGATGACTAAATGTAATTAGTACCCTGGATGGACTCCTGAAACAGAAAAAGGAAATTGGGTAAAAGCTAAGGAAATCTGAATAAACTATGGACAGTAGTCAATAATAATGTATAAACACCAGTTCATTAATTATAACAAATGTACGATACTAATATAAAATGTTAATAATAGGGGACACTGGCCATGGGGCATATGGGAATTCTGTGACTTATCTTTGCAATTATTCTGTAAATCTAAAACTGTTCTACAAAATAAAGTTTATTTTTAAAAGTGCAAAATTAGAAGGTTGTTTTAAAAGCCCAAACAAGGATATGCTGGTTAACTGCAGATCCTTTTCTCATTACAAACTGTAATCCCTTTTAAATACTCTGTTTAATCTATCTGCTTTGAGACCGTTGGGTGGGAGAGGTCTCTACAGGTTAATTAAGTTGTGTATGTGTTTTTAAGCATTTGCATTTGTGTGTATTCTTTTTATTTTTTTATTCATTTTGGCCACTTCACCCTTTGACCCCCATTTTACCATTACAAAGCACTGGTTACATGGGAAAAGTCCAAATGGCCCTTTCTGCAGCCTTTATGATTAGGTAGACCTGGTATTGTATAATTTTTATCACTGTGCAGACATCAGCTAATTAATCTGTATAGTATTCTTCTGACATAACTATTCCATTCACTTTTTTTTTAATAATGTATAAAACTAACAGCTAAGTGACTTTTCCAACCCTTCTCAGGAAGTTCATTAGGTTGTTAGCTAAATTCTGAATCCAAAAGTTCTGACATAGACAAAAAAAGGATGTTGAACTCGGAGGGAATCTTAAAAAGATATTCTAGGCCATTTCCTTTGGGATTTATAATTTCTCCCTCAACATATTTGACAGGTCATTCCAGGCTCTCTTGGAATAGTTCTAAAGCTGAAGAATTCACTGTCTTAGCAGGTAGCTCAAAGGAGAAGTCATTAGAAATGGTAAATAAGTCTGTAAATGGAGCTTACGGCCACTGTCACTGTTGCTGTTCCTAGAAAGCACTTCCTTGCAGTGACCTGGAATACACTCTCCCTATGACTTCAGCTCTCTGATTCTAGTTGTGTTCATCAGAGCAATAAAAAGTCAGTCTACTTTTGAGGAAGCTGGGAGTTGCAAAAGGACAGTGGTCTATAAAGAATGCAGTGAGACCCTAACTGCACTCCTGGAGCAATCAAAAAATAAACTAAGATAATTTACAAAAATCAGAGAACTTAAATCACTGAATGAAAAACCATATCGGGAAATATTAATACAAAATAATCAATGCTCACACATACTGAATCTCAAGATATTCTTTGTAGTTGTGTTTGTAACATCAGTGGATCAAAGGTGGTCTGGCTACACATATTAATAGAGGAATGGTTGAATAAAACATGAATTTCCATAAAATATCTCAGGAATGACATGCCCTAAACAGAAAACAGTGATATGATTGCCTCTTTCTAGGTAAGGAAGTGTTTAAGGGCAGATGGAAGGAGACTTAAGTTTTACAGTAGACCTTTGGTTCTCATTAGATTTCATACTTTCACATGCCTTAAATATTTAAAAAATATTTACAATTTAAAATTTTTTCAAAAATATTTAAAAATTAATTGGAGATTTATACAGTATAAAGAAAATAGGTAAATATTCGGAAAAGTACACAAAATTATGAGGAACAGAGATAATCTTCTGCATTACCTCATGATCCAGAATTTTAGCTGTTAATATTTTGATAATTTCCATGTAATTCTTTTGAACATGTTGGAAGCAACATGAAGCCATGCTATGTACACTAAATTTACCCTAATTTATTAGCTTAACATCCATTTTATATATACTCATTTATAAAATTTTATTACAAAATCATTATAAACATTTTAATGGGTACCCAGTATTTCAAAAGAATGTGTCACAAATGAATTAATATCTCATTCTTTATGGGATCAGTTCCATAATGCTTTATCTGGTTTAGTATTATTTCCTTAGGATGTATTTCCAGTGATGGAGCTCTGGAGTCAAAATACTTCAGCATTTTTAAGATGGCTAATACATTTGTGAAATTGATGACTTTTGTTTATAACAAAGGTCATATGTATATTTCATTAGGAGATGCTCAAGGCTGTATACTCTGTAGTAAAGCAGTAATATTTTATAGGAATTTATTGACCATTTGCCAAGTGCCTTCCATATCATAAACTTAAGGGAGAGAGAGAAAATATGTGCTTTGATGTGTCTGGTGTTTTCTGAATATGTACAAATATCTTTGATCTGAATCAAGATATGAATATCTAATGGAAACCAGAAACTCTCAGAAAAAAAAAATATGTATATATGATGATGTGTGGAAACATGTTAAGACTATGAAATTTTAAGAAATAATAAATAAGTTATTGAAAGTTTTGAAAAGGCAAGCTGGTATAGCTTTTAAACAGAGATACCCTTTGGAAACTTTCAAGCATTGGGACATTCTTTTTATTCTTTTTATTGGGACATGGGATATACAACTTTCCAAGAATGGTGCACACTAATATCTACTAATTGTTATGGTTTAGAAATTTTATATTTTTCTAAAGAAAGATGAAAATTCACTAATGTTTATAAATTGCCATAGGGATATTCAGGAATATAAAGGGAAAATTGACCCATAGTTATACATGCTAGTATATTTACTTACAGCTCTAAATCTTACATCTTCACCTACAAAACAAGGAACAATTATGTCTTTCTCAATGGATATTCTGAGAATGGAAAGGGATAATTCAACTGAAATATATGGCACAATACCCAACAATATAATACAGGTTTAAGTGTCTTCCAGCCAAATCTTCCTCTTTTTCTCAAATGAAGTCCTACAGTATCTGAATATGGCTACTTCTGCCTTTCTATTTTCTCTTCTTATGGAAAAACGCAGGCATCTTCTTCCTCCATTTCTTCTTTGACAAGGCTTGCCAGGCCCTTCCCTATAATGACAACTCTGCAAACATATTTTAGCTTATCAACTCATCCATCATTTCTTTGTTATTTGCAACAAAATTCTTAAAACTTAAAATGTCCTCAGTATCACATCAGAATGTTCTCAGAAATTCTCACATCACTTTTCCAAATGATTTCTATTCCTCCTTTCAGTGTTATTCCCTGAAAACCTAATTTGTGACAGGGACTTCTTTAGCAGTTAGATACAGTGTTTTCTTTTTATAAAACTCATTTGCCAATGGCCAAGGCACACAGATCTCTGAAGTCTCTATTATACATCTTGCCATGATTCATCCATCTCTTTCATAAAAAAACTTCCAACTAATTCAGCAGCCATCCTCAGGTAGTGTCACTGAAACCATAATTTCTATCAGCCAGCACATTTTCTTATCTATCAGAATCTCATCTGCCATTGCATTGTTGAATCTTTTGGACCTGTTAAACGTTTTCCTGGTTTTATCAGAACTAACTGGCCTGCACTGTCTCCCAATCTTTACCTTCAAGGATAAGTAATGCCAGTATGTTCTCTATTCCCCTGCCTCCTATTTATTAATGAATAGGGTGGGAGTGAGAGATGACAGCATCTCTGTCCCAGTGCTGTGCTTCTTATGAGACTCCGGTGAACGCCCTACATGGACATGCACGCTATATTCCACTTCTGGCTTTCACACTGGAAGCAAGTGGCATTAGCAGATCATGTCTGTTATCTAGGTTCCTGCTTGGGCTTCACTGTATGTAAACTTGGTCCAAGAAGACAGACCACAATGAGGAAAGAAAAAAATATGTAAAACCTGCTGAGTCTTGTACTTGAGATACTTGTTTGGAAATGGTATTCCTTAGGTATCCTGTATAAAGTAAGACAGCGACGATTTAATGTCACCTTTGGCCAAAATTCTTTCTGCGGGAGGGTAGTAAAGGCATCAGAGCTTGTCTCCACCTTTTGAAAAGTCTGCAGAGACTTAGCTACAAGGAACGCAGCCCCTTTGGTTGTCCACACCCAAATATCAAAGAACAAGGATCTCCTGAAGCTCAGATAGAGTCACAGAAAAAAGGCTCTTATTGTTGGTCAGAGGGCTGATGCTGTCTAGAAAATGTGTTTGTTATACCACATTTATCAGGAAATGTAGAGGGGGTAGAACCTTTGACTGGTCTCTTTTCTGTCTTTTTGTTGTGTCCTGAACTTTCCATTTCAAAGTCATTAAGATAACCTAATTCCTTCCTAGCAAGGTCTTGCCCAACTTTAGTATTTTTAAAACTGAAACAGATTTTTTCCCTATGATTAATATCAATAGAGCTTAGGCAGGATCTCTGGTATATTGTACCATTCATAGTATTTTGATACAGCCCACTTATTGTCCATTTATTTTACCTTCACTGCAAACTGGAAACCAACACTTCACGAATAAAATAATTAAAACACACATTTAAATGAGTTTTTCAACATTAATCAAATTTATCAAGATCTGTGTCATTTAAATCCCAGCCTGATGTTCATTTTATTCTCTTCTGATATTTATTCAAATTCTTTATTTCCACTTTCTCTGTCAGTTTCTAAACCAAGTAACTTTATCTTCATGACCACCTCCTATTTCCAAAATTTCCAAAGAAAATATTCATAAATATGCCTGATATTTAAATAACCAGTGACTATAGACTGTAATTTGGTTAGAGACCTTCAAAAATATTGAGTGGTTTTGTGGAGACATAATTGTTATTCTTGCAGACGGTTTATCACAAAGAGGCAATTTTTGCATTAACTGACTTCCACTGACTGATTCCTTCTAACTTTGGAAGTCAGACTGAAACTACACCTTTAATGCCCTAAAATTATATTCCATACTAAGGTTTAGGGTGTTTTTCTTCGATAAATAACATATCTACTAATTAACTCATGGTTTTCTGCCTCTGTGCCCTAATTTTTCCCATAACTGTAGTCTCAGCCTCACACACAGAGATATTTAAGAAGCCCTGTTTCTGTTCTTAATCATCCTCTTAGCTTTTCTGGGTCTTTGCTTCTTCATTTGTCTGCCTATGAGGTTGCATTAGACAATCTTTATACTATTTAAGGTAATGCCTAAATATGTAAAACCCAAACCCAAAATATATGATGGACAAAACATTATAGAAATTTACTTCTTACTCAAATTGACTAAAAAAAAATTAGCATTCCTAATTGGTGGGCAGCTTATTAATGCAGGATCTTGCCATGTACTTCCATTATTGTCAATCATGCCTTTCAAAGATGTGCTGATTTGCATGAACGGAAATGGGGAAGAGATTGGAGGCTCATACTGAGGAGAGTTATATGTACTCTGCCTGCAGTAGCATCAATTTTGCTCATGTTCCTCAGGCTAGCACTTGGTGACAAGGACACAAATAATGCAAGGAATTCTGGGAAATGTATGCTCAGAAAGAAGAAAAGTTTTGGTAAAATGCTATTCTGTCACAGTGTCTACAAAGCTTCACCTTCTCATTCTATGTAACTGTAGGATATTTAGGACTGTATACAGTATTTGATAAGGTTTAGGGCTTTTAGATATTTTAGGTATCTACAAGACAATTTTTAAAAATTTTCTTTACTATTTCTCTTTTCTGATTTTACTGTCCCTTAGATATCTCACTGCTGGAATTACATAAACTAGTCTTACACTGTTTAAAAACAGAATCCTTTGACCTTAATCAATTTCCTTTCCTGCATTCAGCCAGTCTAGTTTTATTACCATCTTCTTAGCTTCTATTTTTTGGTTGTATTTTTATAGCTGACAAACCTTTGAGGATTCTCATAATTTATTCTTAAACTGATTTCCTTTGGATTCTATGGATTTTAATTTTATAACTTTCCCTTCAGGCAGTTTCTAAGTATTCTATTTTTTTTTTCTTAAAGTTCATCGAGCCAGCAGTACCTGATATGATCTCCAGTGAAGATGTCAAACTTAATTATATAACCATCATTGTGCCTTAGCACTGCAACCTCTTTTACTGCTGCTGATGACACCAGTGTTTTACTCAAGACAGAGTCAAGAATAGCTCCTTGTCTTGTAAGCTTTAGTGTGAACTCTTCCCAGAACCAATTGTTTATGGCACTATGGAATTAGTTCCACCAACTATGCCCCAGTGTGACATTCATCATATCCATTTTATTGCAGCCCACTGTTTTTTCAACATTTTGAGTTTGCCATCACTTCTCATTTGTTCATTTCCTTTGCTGTGTGGATCGAGAGTTAGTGGAATAACACACAACTGGGTTAGGATTCTAGCTCTGTCACTCACAGGATATGTGACCTTAAAGATGTCATTTAACATTTACGAGACTCAGTTTTCTCATTTGCAAACAAAAAATTGGCAATTATACTTGCTCAATGGTGCTATTTTGAATATTACATGAGATAATACATGTAAAAAGCCCAGCATATTTCCTGGAATAGAAGAGGTGTTCAATAGATTTTTCTCTTTCTTCTCCTTGGTTGAAGGGACCTATAAAAACCAAATTCATAGGTTCAATTTCTGTATGCCCTATGGCAGTAACAAAATTAGATGTATCAGTGAAACTGGATTGAGATATCCCAATATAGTACTAGTTTTCAAAGATTTCTAAGGAATTATTTAACGTAACCTTTTACCTACACTGTATTCAGGGACCTTTTTTATAAGCTGTAGGGAACACAAAGGTAGTTCTAAAGGTCTACACTCACAATGAGTTTATAATTTAAAAGGGAGAATTGGATGCCAGCCAATAGTTGTAAGAAGGGGTGCTTATTTCTGATTAGTGAGAGGCAAATAGGGCTTCTTGGAGGAGATTACATTTGATGTGAGCCTTGATGACTTCACAGGATTTTGGCAGGTGGGTATGGCAGATATCTGTATTTACACAATGTTTAGTTAAGGTTTAATTCAAGTGGAATCATTTAGACTTCAAGTTGTGTACTTTCATGTGATAGGAACATTTTTCAACATTTCCTCCACTCTTCACCAGAAACTACATCACAGAATAGATATAAAGAACAGAGATTTGCCATCCTTATTAGATTTAACAGTCAAGGTCTCAAATTGATACTTTCACAACTCACTCAGATAAGCCTTTTTCTGAAGGAGATTTTTCACCCAAGAATGGAATACATCTCCTCCCTCCTTGTTACAGCAGTATTTGATCGTAACTATACATGTTATATTTATGTATCTGTCTCCCCACTGGATCATGCATGTGTTTATTATTTATTGAGTGTCTCCTGAGCACCAGATACTCCTAGAGAAACACAAGGAAAGAGATCCCTGCCCTCATGAAAGGTATGTTCTAGTGTGGAGAGACATACAAAAACAAAATAAAATAACCTAGGAAATAAGGGAAAAGGAGAGAAAGATAAAGGTACTAGAGAATGCTTCAGTAGAGGAGACAGTCTACAGTTTTAAAAAGGGGAAACAGGGTAGATATCCTGGAGGAGGAGAGAAAACTACCCTTGTTAATATCAGTGAAAAGAGAATTCCTGGCAAAGGGAACAAGTACAAATACCCTAAGTTATGGCTGTGCCTCGTGTGTTGCTGAACAACTAAAAGGCCAGACAGCTTAAAGAAAAAAAAATGAGCAAGGATAAAAGTAATAGAAAGTGATAAGACATTATCATGAGCAATACTGGGATGATGGTAGAAAGACAGAATAGGGCCTTGCAGTTGACTATATGGACTTTGGCTTTTACAGTGAGCGAGGTGGAGGATCAGCGCAGTGTTTTGAACAATGAAGTAATACCTTAGAACTTACATTTTAAAATACTAATTCTTGTATTATAATGAAAGTAGACTGGTTGGGAGTGACAACGGAGGGCAAGCGTAGCAGGCTAGGGCAGTAAGGGGTGATGCAGACCAGGATGGTAGAATGGATTGTGGACATGCTGTGCTGGTTGAGGAGTAGTGGTGAGTAAAGCCTGAGGAAAATCACCAGAGAGATACAGGAAGCCAGGTGACAGGTGACAACAAGAGGCAAAAGAGGTAAACTGAGCCAATCAGGAGCCCAGGATCAATGAACCGCCAGCATAGATGGGAAAGCCTGTGGAAGTAACATATTGGGGGGCAAAGATTAATCCAGTCTTGGATTTGTTGGTTTGTATTGTCAATTCCTCATCTATATGGACATTCTGAGTAAGCAGATGGATAGATATATGGCTCCGCACTCAGGAGAAAAGTCTAAAATAAAAAAATAAATTTGGACATCTTCAGCACCATGATAGTATTTTCATCTGGGTGACTACATGAGATCAGCAGGAAAGTGGTGCCAATAAAGAAGAGAAGGTCAAGGACTGAGCCCCCAGGCACACTAACACTAAAAAGTAGGGAAGAAGAAGAAGAAGAACCAGATTTAAAAAAAAAGTATGGAGTAGCAGCCAGTAGAACAGAAGAAAAAACAACTGAGGAATATAGGAAGCCAGGTGACAAGTGACAAGAAGGAGCAAAAGGTGCAAACTGAGTAAATACCTATGAAAGAACAAGTAGGCTGAGAACTGACCTTTGGCTTTAGTAACATGAAGGAGGTCACTTGTGATTGACAGAAACAGCTGTAACTAAATGATGGAGGCACAGATCACACTTCGAAGAGCAAACAGGACAAGAGGACCTAAAGACAGCAAGTAGACAAGCATGAACAACTTTTTTGAGCTTATTTTATCCTAAGGAGAACAAAGAAATAGGGCATAGTGAGTCTTCTTCGCTTTCACTTTCACAGAGTTTTTATATCAACTAGAATGATACAGTTACTAACAAAATGGTTTTGAGTGAATGAATAAAGAAAAGAGACCATGTGAACTAAATTCAACCCATTTAGCTC